>JALAJA010001173.1:0-28161 GCA_023376005.1 Doryteuthis pealeii
TTTATTTTATGTGAATTGCCATTCACCATAGTGGTTAGGTGTCTTGCCTGCTGTGGCTCTTTCAGACGTGGCTGTCTTTCAGCCATGTCTGGTTGCTGTTGTTTGGTGATATCATGTCTACGGTTTGTTCCTGTCATATTTCTGTGTTTGGTATGTTTGTGTGTCTTAAATGTCTTCTGTTTCTCACTAGTCTTCTTCCATTTTCTAGTTCAATCATGTATCGCCGGAATTCAAGTTTTTCCACTTCTGACACCATGTTCGTCATTAATAACTTCAAGACGCGTGTGTGTAAATATACATGTTTATTTGTCAACAACATTTAAAGACTGCGTCGCCGTGAAAGCTCCTTAAGACCTTACAGATATTAGGGCCGCTTATGTATATAAGTCGACCACAGTAAGTAAGCAAGCCAATAAGAATCCGGTGTTATAGTATTCTTTGTAAGTCTGTCGTCCAAGAGAATCCAAGTGTCAATGACATAAGCTCAGAATGGGGTCTCTATATGTCACCAACACCAGCAGTGCCAGTGATTGGACAGTGGGGATCTTCCTCAGGTCACGTGGTAGTCAACGAGTCTATATTTAGGAGTAGGCTTCTATCACACGCTTTATATCACAAAAACTGCAACAACTATACCTGATGACCCTCTCTGCACACACATACATGCATATTACTACTGTAAACTGTTCATGTTCCTGACACTAATACATTATTCTGTGTACTTGACATGAGACTTTGATGAGTTGTGGTGCACCTGAGCACTGTACACAATAAATTTCATTATTATTTTTTTAAATTATTTTTAAACCAACCAAATGAAGTTAATGAAAATTATTCCTACCATTTTGAAGATATTAAGAATTTGAAACCTAGAAACTTTTATCAAAATGACTTATTTTGGCATTAAATGGCCTGAAAAGGGTTGATATGCCATTAAAAAAAAACAAAAAACAATAAATTTCCTCATGTTCTGTTGTGAATGTTTGTCTATCTTCTCAAGTACTCTCCATATCAACATGAATTGACAAATCTACCCCCTCTTGTTGGTTGGTCACGTCAAGCCCTAGCACTATATGATTGTCCCAATAAACCTATTGCCCTTATTTTATGCTGAAGATGTTTTATTCATTCTTGATATTTTTTCTTCTCTTTCAAGCTCATTTTTTCTATTTAACCCATAAATGGAACCTTAACAGTTATTACCATTCCAGGTCAGAGTGGACCTGGGAGTAATGGCGATGAGGGGTACACCGCATTCCCCAGAGCTCCAGAATTGGAACTTCACCATCAGATAGTTTAATGTTGTATCCAGGACACAGACCGTCAGCCACTGCCTTCGAGCACGTATATGATAAAAAAAGGTTGGTGTTGCTATAAGTACAATAGTGTTGGGACAATCATATAGGTGCTAGGGTTTGACGTGACCAGCCGATTGATCGGTGGGGCCCTCTTCACCACCTAAGGACTAAAGTGGAGTGTTGATCTCCTGAACTGCTCAGCCACAAGGTTTCTGTCTTTAAACATCACAAGTTGCTACCTACAGCAAATAGGTGGCCTCATTGGAAGGGGGTTACCCTTTCTGCAGTGGTACAGTCAGTGTATTTTAAAGCCCCAGCCAACAGAGCTGTGTTCAAATTTTGGGGGAGTGGGGATCCGCATGGGATACAGTCAGGATATTCTAAACTTGCCAACAGGGTATAGAAATAAACGGCTACTTTAAATAAACTATCAACAGAAAACACCTTCCGGGCGTCATAAAAATTAATTTTTTGAAAGACATTGCCTGAGAGGGTGGGAGTTAAAAATTCAATGTCGGAGGGTTGTATCATAAGTAACAAAATCCTCATATTTATTAATGGAGTAAAAAAAAAAAAAAAAAAAAACATTTGAAATGAAACTGAGCCCCGTCCCTCTCAAATAAAATGTTGTGTGCATGTAATAATCAAACAATTATTTTGAATATTTTCCACAAATTCATAGGTATTTAATTATTTGTAAACTTTTTAGTTAACTTATTGTTACTGTAAAAAAAAAAAAGAAAAAGAAAGTGTAAAAAACAATTTTTAGAGTTGCTTACTCAAATTTTGGGTGTATATAGCATAAGAATATTGTGACGTAGAGCTATGTCGTCGTTTTTGTTACAGAAAATACAGACCATCTCCATTATTAATAGAGATGGTGAAACCCACTTTATATATTAAAGTATTTTCACTATCATTAAGTTGGTTGTGTGTAATAAGCTTGCGAAAATGTTAGGCTGTAGAATTAAGACTATTCACTCAAATCAAAGATATAAACTATATCTTTATATTGTGCTGATATACCTCCAAATTCTGTGTGTTTACTCAAAAAATAACAATACAATCATCAGATGAGATGTACCAATCATACAAATTATAAAGTTAAATCTTGTATTCGAATTTTGACAAGACAACAAAAATTAAGTCCAACTTCTGTTAATTTTTTAACTGAAACTAAGTTTTTTTTTTTCCCTACCCCCAAATGTACTAATAACTCAGTCTTACTACTGAGTAATTAGACATTCCATTTGGAAGCACTAGTCATGTTCACTGTTGAATAATACTTTGTATTACCATAACAACAGAAATTCTAATTGAAGTGAGGCCAGCTTACATGATGGAAAGAAGCCATTGTGTTTTATCTTTTAATGAGATATAGGAACATCATGAGGATTTTTAATTATCTTAATTTATATTGGCTCATTATCTATACATATACAGTGATGCTGATAGCTTTCTAATTTCGTGCATCCTGGGAGGTACAGATTCGGAAATTTGATTGGTCATAACTAAAGTTTTTTGATAAATTGTAGAATTTTTATCTATGAACAACTAAAGCCATCTAACACCTACCTTGTATCCCATACAGTGTAATTCGTTTCCAAGAAAATATTGAAGTGTATTTACAGTTAGCTTGAAATGGTGAGGGAAGAAAAAAAGAAAACACTGGGATGCATTGATATGATTTTTCTGCATCCCTTTAGATTTTTCTGCATCAGTGATGCGGACGCATACCTATAAAGCATCTCTGCAATAGGTATTTACCAAAACTCCTCTGCACAAGCAGGATGTGACACAAGGTCAATTTCTTAAGTGAAGTCTAATTGGTGTGTGTGTATGTGTGTGGGGGGGTCACAGTCAAGTCTGACTCAAGTTCCAATCGACAGTCTAAACACTCCCAACTGTAGCACGCTCCAAAATCCAATATCCAAAATTATTTCTTTGTCCCGCTCGTCTCGACAACAAAATACTACTGCAGTTTGTCTCCCAGTCTGTGAGAATAAGTCCTTTAAATACACCTCAATCTCACCACATCCGGGCTCTTCACTCATAATTGTTTGTGCAGCACTCGTCAGCACGGCACGACCACCTACATCCGGGCCACTATGCTATTTCTTATTTCATTGATCGTCCACAGCTCTCACATTCTGAAGGAAGCGGGTTCGACTCAAGGTCAGTCCAACACGCCAGGCAAAGCCTAGCCCGCTTCCTTCGAGAATACGGCAAGTCTTCACACCCGCCACTCTCTCTGTCACACCATGATGCATGAGATAGGTCTCCTCTCTCACTACATGGAGTTTAACAGGTTTGAATTCAGTTTTCCTTCTAGACTGGTTGCCTAACCAAGGTTAAAGAGCCTAGTCTGTCCTACTATTTACCCATAGCTGGAGGGAGAGTAGTTGGATTCATACCTTTCCCAAGGGTATTAGCGCTCTGTGAAATGCAAACAACCTCATCCAGGAATTTGAACTTGTCTCTTGTCCCATTTCCAAGACTCTAACCATTGCACCACACGTGTCTGCATATATAATGGGCAGTTGTATGTATGTCTAATAAAACTATGAAAATAAAACCACTAACAACGAATTAAAATATATATGCACATTCGCTATCACTAAAAACTAGCTTTTATGCAAAACATTATGCAAATTGATTTATATTTGTGAATAAATTTCAAAATAAAAATTTACATAGTAATAGCATTAAATTCTCTTCAGTCTGCTTAGCCATGTTGACAACAGCCTCATTAATTTATTTTTTAAAAATTGTAAATTATTGAATTAAAATTTCTTACTATATTATGTGATGTCATTCCCTCTACCTAGGCAACACCTGGTAGTCCCTTCTAGTATATATATATATCATTAACTAATATACATTTATGATTTACTAGAATGGCTACCTGGCTTTGCTTGAGTGGAAGGAGTAACATCACATATTGAAATTGAACGTCTTTTAGTAGCATTACAAGCATTTTAGCTGAAAAACGCTGACATTTTCAAATTTGCGACCTTAATCAGTTAATTTGAAAATTTCTCGAGTATTTCTTAACCAATCTTAAATTTTTATAATTGGAAAGAGAATAGAGTAATCTTTCTAAATATGTAATTTTATTGGTCTTCATCATTTGAATTATTTTTTACAGCGAGTTAAATCCGTATTTTTTTTTTTTTTTTTTTTTTTTTTTAAATTTTTTTAAGGATAAATTTTCCACACTGTTTTGTTTTCAAAATTAAAGTGGCTAATCTTTATCAAATATTCTTGAGATTTTGCACTCAAATAGAATATACATGCAGTATTATAATGAAATGTTGAATAATTGGTGTTAAACTTAAAAAAAAAAACAAAACGCTGCTATCTGTATCTCCTATTCTCTAAATAATGGGTTAAAGCATAGAGATACATACAATTTGAGTGCATAATCAAAAGAACATACAATTTTACATAATACCAATTTTATCAAAATTGCTCCAAAAATAAAGAAACAGTGAAGAAATCACTGAATTTCTTTTTTTTTTAAATGGTCTGTGATTTGACATTTTTGAAACAAAATCATGTCCACATTGTACCCCAGTTTCGGGACTCGGGGCTTTAAATTCTCATAACTTTTGAACCACTGGGGATATTGCATAATTCAAACAGTTCTGTACTCCATTTTACACAGCACTATATAACTAATGTGATTAAACAACAATAACCTCAAATAAAAAAAAAATCAACTGGATGCTACTTTTAGAAACTTTTAAGCTATGAGAATATGACCAATTTAAAACAAGTCTTTCATTCATGAACCATACTTATCAGGTTTTCAATGATGGATTGAATTTTTTATTTATTTATTTATTTTTTTTTTTTATATGAATTTTTTTATATTTCACAATGCCACATAGTAGCCCTTCTAAAAAGTTGTCGGAGTGACCTGTTTGTTGTATCAGCCAGATAGAAAGAGAATCTATCTATTTTCGCTAGCACAAGACCAGGGAGATTGTTTTTGCTGAGGTGGAGCGCCACACCTACTGTAAGCTGTCCACTTTACCACAAAGGTCAGATAACCCAATCTGTGCTACTCATACGCTGAGTTGGTGGGGACCAGTAACAAACTCAGAACCTTGCGATTCCTAGTTGGTTGTTCTTACTAACTGAGCTAAACCTGCCCTTCTAGTAGAAGATAGAATATGAAAAATGGGATTTAATTATTACGTTTGATGTTTACTTAAGAGCTATTGCATAATATTTCAATTTGTAAAATGTGATAATCTTGATTGAACTCTAACTTTTTTTTCTTCCTTTTATAATATATATAATAATATAATTAATATATATATATATATATATATATATATATATTTTAATTTTTTTTATATATAAAATTTTTTTTTTCATGTTTCCATTTTGTTCGATTGAAATGGATTACTGTAATGGCCTGTGCACGCTCACACCCTCTTTCTATCTTTCCTCTACTCTTTCTTTCCTATATATTTATGTTTGGCATGTCCCTTTTCTTCCCTTTCTTTATTATAAAAACAATGGTCCATTATTTAGCTGAAGTGACAATGCTGATAAGCAATAAGAATTCAGTTCATAAGCAACACCAGATAATCAGGATTTACACTTTTGCATTTCATCTTGGATGATTTGACTGGTTTTGTTTTTAACCAGAGCGTGTTGCAAGATAACGGCCGTACAATTAAGGAACACAAGTATTAATATATAGATCATTATTTCATAGTCCCCCCTCTTGGTCTGTCAACTGACATTAACTGAATGAAAGTTATTTTTGTTCTTTTCACCTGATTTAACATCCTTTTATCAATGCAACCTTAATGTGCTACTTGTTTTAGTTTTGATTTGATTTCAACAATGGAAGACAATTCAGATAACTGTAGTGGTGTGTGTAATATCTGAAAATATGCCATGTTCAAATACACGGTCGTCGGGGTGGCCTAATGTCTGTATCAGCCAAACAGTGAGGGAGTCTATCCCTTTTTCTATCTAGAGACTAACTCGCATTTAAAAAAAAAAAAAAAAAAAAATGAAACTGTTAGGTTTGCTCAGTCGGTAGAGTGTTAGGCTAGAAACCACAAGGGTTCCTAGTTCAATACCGACCTCACCAATTCGGCGTATGAGTAGCACAGGGGATCTGTGTGGTAAAGGAGCTGATGTAGGTGTGGCGCTCCACCTCAGATTCAAAAAACAATCTTCTCGGTCTAGCGCTCGTGAGAAGGGAATAGACTTTCTCGCTGATTGGCTGATACCGACTTTAGGCCACCCCAACGACGGGTGGGTAAAAAAAAAAATTTTTTTTTTAAAGAAAAATTCTATCATTCCCGCCTCACTACAAAAAGATTAAATGTTGGGAATTATATATATAAAAAAAAGATCTTGATAAATTTGTGAATTAACTTTCAGATAGTAATGTATTTAATCACCAGTGACCTCCCCACCAACAATCCTCCACTTGAATTATGAACCTCTTAGTAAGTAGCTCAACCCCTCCCACCACCACATCCTTGAGAATAACAAGTGGGATCTACCAGATATTATTATATACTCTAGGTCTCTTTAAGAGGTTGACTTAGGATAATAAGTTAAAAGAAAACCATTAAAGTAAAATAAGTGTGTGATAAGGAAGATCATTTGTTTTGTTAGTCCCTCTCTATCAAAAGTTAATATCTTTAATTCTTATGTACAGATGTCTCTAAGTATGTGAACGAATGATTAAAGGCACATGTTCGTTGATTCTATTTTCAAGCCTCTGGGTAGTGTGCCAATATAGCAAATATCACATTGATAATATTTCTCTGAAATTTTTGAGATGAGGCTTTATAATTAGTATTATTTGGACTATTGTCCTCATCTTCATTGTTCTCTGTACAACGTTTCGGCCGATGTGCTCTCGGCTTCTTCAGGTATTTTTGACTGGGCTCTGGAATTACCACCGCTTTAACACCTGTACCCCAGCTATGGGTTAGTGGCATGAGAACAGGATACCCCTATAGACTGAATAAAGGGTTTAGGTTCAAAGTTCCGTGATGGTTCCCGATTATGACAAGAAGGTTCCCAAGTCTGACAAGAAATACCTGAAGAAGGCCGGAGGGCATATCGGCTGAAACGTTGTACAGATAACAATGAAAATGAGGACAATAGTCTGAATAATTCAAATAATACTGATATTTGATGAATTAAAATGTGATGAAGGGGCATGCTGTCCTTGAGTTTAGATTGGAAAATCACATTAGATTTTTAAAGTTTTTTGTTAAGCCTTTTGTTGGGGAGGGGTAAAGGAAAAAATACTTCTTAAATTTTTTATATATATTTTAATTATTTTTATATTATTTTAAATTATTTTTTATATTATTTTAAAATTATTTTTTATATATATTTTAATTATTTTTTATATAATTTTAATTTTTTTTATATATTTATTTTTTAATTTAAAAATTTTTAATTTTTTTTTTTTAATGGTATATCAACCTGTCTAGGGTTATTTTTGCCCAAAGGTAGGAATCATGTTCAATTGTATGTTCCTATTTACTTTTTTGTGCAAATTGTTTCTTAAGGTTTTTGTTTCTAATGGACCCATAAATGAGACCAATCACTTGTTGACATACCATTGAGTGCTTAGAATCTCAAAAACTTTTTCTTTTTGTTATTTCTTTTTTCTCTTTCTCTTATCCAGAAATCTGATTATCATTTTCTTTTTAGTCCAATTCTCCACAGACCATTTTAATTATGCCACACCCACTCGGTCAGTGAACCTGGGAGTAATGAAAAACGTGTATTGTAACAATGTTCTCACTGGAATTTGCAATATCAGTTTTGGATAGCCCTGTCAGCTAGGTCTGTAAACTACACTGACTGCATCTCTGCAGAGGGAGGTAAGACCTTCCCAATGGGGCTTACCTGTTGGCCATAGGTGGTGACCTGTGATGCTTAAGGACTGAATCTAATTGCTGAGCAGTCTGTCCATGGCAATGCAACTCTTCACTTTGGCCCTAACTTGGGCTTGACAGTCACGGAGAGGCCCCCTCTAATCAAACAGCTGGTTGTGTTAACCTCCAGCTCCTGCATGATTGTCCCAACCTTTTATCATATACATCTGCAAGAAGGCAATGGTTAAGGGTGTTGGTATCCTGGATATGATGTCAAACTGCCTTTTAGTAGTGAGATTCCAATTCTGGAGCTCTAGGTAGTTGTGGAGTAACACTTTAATGCCATTACTACCAGGTCCACCTTGAGTGGTAGTACCTGTTATGATTCTATCTATGATTTAAATAGATTAAAAAAAAAATGCGTTTTTTAAAAAGAAATTGAATACCTAACAAGAATAAATAAAAATAAAACGTCTCGCATAAAAATAACCCAAGAGGGGTTGACCATGCCATAAAATCCAACAGCCAAGGACTTTAGACACCAAGTGGTTGTAGCTAAATAAAACTTAAATAATTTTTTTATCAGCGATAACTTTCAATATCTTTTGTCCTTGATGTAATTTTGACATTTTTTTATATTTTTTCTTATCAAAGTTTGCAGGTTTGATGATAAAAAAAGAAAAACCAGTTAAACAAAATAACGTTAAGCCATGCCCTCCCCCCCAAAAAAAACAAAAGTTGGCGAGTGGCCTATTGTCGGTAATCAGCCCTGGGTAACGAGGGAATCCATCTCTTTTTGCTTTGTACAGACCAAGGGAGATTGTTATGCTGAGTGGATGCCAATCTACCTCAACTCCCACTTTAACTGAAGATCAGTAATTTACCATTCTGTGTTGGCATGAGGCAGCAGGTTTTCTTCTAATCCACAACAAACTAATGTTACCGAGAGTGAGAGACTCAGAGAGACTCATCTGGTTGGTGTTGAATTTTTATAATTACCCATGCCGAACCGGCTACTTAAATAGATAAAGGGTCCTTGATCTTCAGATTTATAGTCTGGCACAGATTTATTGTATTAATCTGTTCTTACATTCCTTTTGTGCCAGTTTGCTGGCATTCGCTTTTTATGTGATTAACTGTTTCATTTCCTTGTATGATCTGCATTATTCGGCTATTGTCCTCATCTTCCTGTTATTGTACAACATACTCTTTTAAATGCAATCATTCTTAACAACATGAATAATTAGATAACAATCTGCAAAATTTTTACATTTGGAATTAGGGTGGTTGCATCACTGAAATTTTGCCATTCTTGGTAGGTGCAACTTAATATGGAACCCTGTCGACTTGTAGCCATGTCGGTGGTGTTTAGAATACACCAACTGCACCTCTGCAGAGGGATAAACCTCCCTCAAATGAGGCCACCTGTTGACTGTGGGTGAATGACCTCTGTGATGTTTAAGATGGAAACACTGGTGGCTGAGCAGTCCATACTGCAACATCCATTTGGCCCTTAGTCGGCGCGTTCAGAGGCCCCTCTATCAATCAGCTGGTCACGTCAAGCCGCTAGCAACAGCATGATTTTCCAACCATATTCCTAAATGGGCCCCCAACCTTTTCAATCAAATATGTTCTAGAAGGCGGTGGTTGAGGGTCTTCATGTCCTGCTGGGAATGAGGTTAAAACTATCTGATGGTGAGGTTGCAGTTCTGGAGATTTAGGGAAATGTGGGAGCTCCCCCACCTTCCACAACCATTACTTCAAAGTCCACTCTGCCCAGAGTGTAGTACCTGTTAAGGTCCATCAATGGGTTAAATAGAAAAAATGATTTAAAAAAAGTGTACCCATGTAAGAATGGATAAAAATCGTCTGGCATAAAATAACCCAATTGATTGGCATGGCGTACAACCAACCCACTGACTTTTTTGTCATTATCACCAATTTTGGTGGTGATTTTATGTCTTCAATCAATTGGGTTATTTTATGCAGCGTTTTGGTTTTATCCATTCTTAATGGGTACATCTTTTTTTTTTTTAAACTCATGTTTTCTATTTAAGCCCATTGATGGGACCTTAACAGGTACTAACCACTCTGGGTCAGAGTGGACTTGGAAGTATGGTGGTGGAAGGGGGGAGGCTCCCATTCCCTAAATCTCCAGACTGGCAACCTCCACGCCTCAGATAGTTTTAACGCTCATTCCCAGGACATGAAGACCCTCAACCAAACGCCTTCTAGACATATTTGATGGAAAAGGGTGGGGCCCATTAGGGCAATATGGTTGGGAAAATCATGCTGGTGCTAGGCTTGACGTGACGCTGATTGATGAGGGGGGCTCTCTGCAAACGCCGACTAAGGGCCAAAGTGGAGTGTTGCATGTATGGACTGCTCAGCCACCAGTGTTCCATCCATAAACATCACAGGTCATCACCCACAAGTCAACAGGTGGGCCTCATTAGGAGGTTTATCCCTCTGCAGAGGTGCAGTTGGTGTATTCTAAACACCCACCGACAGGGCTACAAAGTCGACAGGGTTCCATATTAAGTGTGACCTACCATCAGGAATTGCAACATGTCATTGTGCAATGCAACACCCTATCCAAATGTAAAAAATTTTGCAGATTGTATCTTAATTATTCATGTTGTAAGAATGAATTGCATTTAAAAGATATGTTGTACAGATAACAGTGAAGATGAGGACAATAGTGCCGAATAATGCAGATCATACAGAAATGAAACAGTTAATCACATAAAAAGCGAATGCAGCAAACTGGCACAAAAGGAATGTAAGAACAGATAATACAATAAATCCTGCTGCTCAGACTATAAATCTGGAAGTTCAAGGACCCTTTTATCTATTTAAGTAGCCGGTTCGGATTGCGGTAATAATAAAAATTCAACACCAACCAGATGAGTTCTCTCTGAGTCTCTCACTCTCCGTTAACATTAGTGTTGTGGATAGAAGAAACCTGCTGCTCATGCCAACACGAAATGGGTAATCTGATCTGTGCAGTAAAGTGGGGGATTGACGGTAGATTGGCAATCCACCTCAGATAACAATCTCCTTGGTCTTGTACAAGCAAAAAGGGATTGGATTCTCGTTACCCAGCTGATACGACAATAGGCCACTCCGCCAACTTTTGTTTTTTTTGGGGGGGGGGGGGCATTGGCTTAACGTATTTGTTTAAACTGGTTTTTCTTTTTTTATCATCAAACACTGCAAACTTTGATAAGAAAAAATATAAAAAAATGTCAAAAATTTACATCAAGGACAAAGATATTTTGAAAGTTATCGCTGATAAAAAAATATTTAAGTTTTATTAGTCTACAACCACTTGGTGTTAAAGTCCTGGCTGGTTGGATTTTATGGCATGTCAACCCCTCTTGTTATTTTATGCTGAAGACGTTTTTTAGTTTTATTTATTCTGTTAGGTATTCAATTTCTTTTTAAAACGCATTTTTTTTTAATCTATTTAAATCATAGATAGATCATAACAGGTATACCACTCAAGGTGGACCTGGTAGTAATGGCATTAAAGTGTTACTCACACTACCTAGAGCTCCAGAATTGGAATCTCACTACTAAAAGGCATTTGACATCATATCCAGGATCAACACCCTTAACCATTGCCTTCTTGCAGATATATGATAAAGGGTTGGGACAATCATGCAGGAGCTGGAGGTTAACACAAACCAGCTGTTTTGATTAGAGGGGCCTCTCCGACTGTCAAGCCCAAAGTTAGGGCCAAAGTGAAGAGTTGCATGCCATGGACAGACTGCTCAGCAATTAGGATTCAGTCCTTAAGCATCACAGGTCACCACCTATGGCCAACAGGTAGCCCCATTGGGAAGGTCTTACCTCCCTCTGCAGAGATGCAGTCAGTGTAGTTTACAGACCTAGCTGACAGGGCTATCCAAAACTGATTATTGCAAATTCCAGTGTAGAAACATTGTTACAATACCACGTTTTTCATTACTCCCAGGTTCACTGACCGAGTGGTGTGGCATAATTAAAATGGTCTGTGGAGAATTTGGACTAAAAAGAAAATGATAATCAGATTTCTGGATAAAGAGAAGAGAAAAAAGAAATAACAAAAAGAAAAAGTTTTGAGATTCTAGCACTCAATGTATGTCACAAGTGGATTGGTCTCATTTATGGGTCCATTAGAAACAAAAACCTTAAGAAACAATTGCACAAAAAAGTAATATGAACATACAATGAACATGATTCCTTTACCTTTGGGCAAAAATAACCCTAGACAGTTGATATACCATAAAAAAAAAAAAATTAAAAAATTTTAATTAAAAAATAAATATATAAAAAAAAATTAAAATATATAATAAAAATAATTAAAAATATATATAAAAAAATTAAATATATAATATTTAAATATATTAAAAATAATTAAAAAATATATATAAAAAATTTACAGAAGTATTTCCTTTACCCCTCCCCAAACAAAAGGCTTAACAAAAACTTTAAAAATCTAATGTGATTTTCCAATCTAAAACTCAAGGACAGCATGCCCCTTCATCACATTTTAATTCATCAATATCAGTATTATTTGAATTATCAGACTATTGTCCTCATTTTCATTGTTATCTGTACAACGTTTCAGCCGATATGCCCTCCGGCCTTCTTCAGGTATTTCTTGTCAGACTTGGGAACCTTCTTGTCATAATCGGGAACCATCACGGAACTTTGAACCTAACCCTTTATTCAGTCTATAGGGGTATCCTGTTCTCATGCCACTAACCATAGCTGGGGTACAGGTGTTAAGCGGTGGTAATTCCAGAGCCCAGTAAGAAATACCTGAAGAAGCCCCGAGAGCACATCGAGCCCGAAACGTTGTACAGAGAACAATGAAGATGAGGACAATAGTCCAAATAATACTAATTATAAAGCTCATCTCAAAAATTCAGAGAAAATATTACAATGTGATATTGCTTATATTGGCACACTACCCAGAGGCTTGAAAATAGAATCAACGAACATGTGCCTTTAATCATTCGTTCACATACTTAGAGACATCTGTACATAAGAATTAAAGATATTAACTTTTGATAGAGAGGGACTAACAAAACAAATGATCTTCCTTATCACACACTTATTTTACTTTAATGGTTTTTCTTTAACTTATATCCTAAGTCAACCTCTTAAAGAGACCTAGAGTATATAATAATATCTGGTAGATCCCACTTGTTATTCTCAAGGATGTGTGGTGGGGAGGGGTTGAGCTACTTACTAAGAGTCATAATTCAAGTGGAGGATTGTTGGTGGGGAGAAGGTCACTGGTGATTAAATACATTACTATCTGAAAGTTAATTCACAAATTTATCAAGATCTTTTTTATATATATAATTCCCAACATTTAATCTTTTTGTAGTGAGGCGGGAAATGATAGAATTTTTCTTTAAAAAAAATTTTTTTTTACCCACCCGTCGTTGGGGTGGCCTAAAGTCGGTATCAGCCAATCAGCGAGAAAGTCTATTCCCTTCTCACGACAGCGCTAGACCGAGAAGATTGTTTTTGAATCTGAGGTGGAGCGCCACACCTACCATCAGCTCCTTTTACCACACACAGATCCCTGTGCTACTCATACGCCGAAATTGGTGAGGTCCGGTATTGAACTAGGAAACCTTGTGGTTTCTAGCCTAACACTCTACCGACTGAGCAAACCTAACAGTTTCATTTTTTTTTTTTTTTTTTTTTTAAATGCGAGTTAGTCTCTAGATAGAAAAAGGGATAGACTCCCTCACTGTTTGGCTGATACAGACATTAGGCCACCCCGACGACCGGTTTTTGAACATGGCATATTTTCAGATATTACACACACCACTACAGTTATCTGAATTGTCTTCCATTGTTGAAATCAAATCAAAACTAAAACAAGTAGCACATTAAGGTTGCATTGATAAAAGGATGTTAAATCAGGTGAAAAGAACAAAATAACTTTCATTCAGTTAATGTCAGTTGACAGACCAAGAGGGGGGACTATGAAATAATATCTATATATTAATACTTGTGTTCCTTAATTGTACGGCCGTTATCTTGCAACACGCTCTGGTTAAACAAAACCAGTCAAATCATCCAAGATGAAATGCAAAAGTGTAAATCCTGATTATCTGGTGTTGCTTATGAACTGAATTCTTATTGCTTATCAGCATTGTCACTTCAGCTAAATAATGGACCATTGTTTTTATAATAAAGAAAGGGAAGAAAAGGGACATGCCAACATAATATTAGGAAAGAAAGAGTAGAGGAAAGATAGAAAGAGGGTGTGAGCGTGCACAGGCCATTACAGTAATCCATTTCAAATCGAACAAAATGGAAACATGAAAAAAAAAATTTTATATATAAAAAAAATTAAAATATATATATATAATATATATATTATATATATATAATATATATATATATATATATAAAAGGGAAGAAAAAAAGTTAGAGTTCAATCAAGATTATCACATTTTACAAATTGAAATATTATGCAATAGCTCTTAAGTAAACATCAAACGTAATAATTAAATCCCATTTTTCATATTCTATCTTCTACTAGAAGGGCAGGTTTAGCTCAGTTAGTAGAACAACCAACTAGGAATCGCAAGGTTCTGAGTTTGTTACTGGTCCCACCATCAGCGTATGAGTAGCACAGATTGGGTTATCTGACCTTTGTGGTAAAGTGGACAGCTTACAGTAGGTGTGGCGCTCCACCTCAGCAAAAACAATCTCCCTGGTCTTGTGCTAGCGAAAAATAGAATAGATTCTCTTTCTATCTGGCTGATACCAACAACAGGTCACTCCGACAACTTTTTTAGAAGGGCTACTATGTGGCATTGTGAAATATAAAAAAATTCTATAAAAAAAAAAATAAATAAATAAATAAAAATTCAATCCATCATTGAAAACCTGATAAGTATGGTTCATGAAATGAAAGACTTGTTTTAAATTGGTCATATTCTCATAGCTTAAAAGTTTCTAAAAGTAGCATTCCCAGTTGATTTTTTTTTTTATTTGAGGTTATTGTTGTTTAATCACATTAGTTATATAGTGCTGTGTAAATGGAGTACAGAACTGTTTTTGAATTATGCAAATATCCCCAGTGGTTCAAAAGTTATGAGAATTTAAAGCCCCGAGTCCCGAAACTGGGGTACAAATGTGGACATGATTTTGTTTCAAAAAATGTCAAATCACAGACCATATTAAAAAAAAAAGAAATTCAGTGATTTCTTCACTGTTTCTTTATTTTTGGAGCAATTTTGATAAAAATTTGGTATTATGTAAAATTGGTATGTTCTTTCTGATTATGCACTCAAATTGTATGTATCTCTATGCTTTAAACCCATTATTTAGAGAATAGGAGATACAGATAGCAGCGTTTTGTTTTTTTTCTTTAAAGTTTAACACCCATATTCAACATTTCATTATAATACTGCATGTATATTCTATTTGAGTGCAAAATCTCAAGAATATTGATAAAGATTAGCCACTTTAATTTTGAAAAACAAAACAGTGTGGAAAATTTATCCTTAAAAAATTAAAAAAAAAAAAAAAAAAAAAAAAATACGGATTTAACTCGCTGTAAAAAATAATTCAAAATGATGAAGACAATAAAAATTACATATTTAGAAAGATTACTCTATTCTCTTTCCAATTATAAAAATTTAAGATTGGTTAAGAAATACTCGAGAAATTTCAAATTTAACTGATTAAGGTCGCAAATTTGAAAATGTCAGCGTTTTTTCAGCTAAATGCTTGTAATGCTACTAAAAGACGTTCAATTTCAATATGTGATGTTACTCCTTCCACTCAAGCAAAGCCAGGTAGCCATTCTAGTAAATCATAAATGTATATTAGTTAATGATATATATTATACTAGAAGGGATACCAGGTGTTGCTAGGTAGAGGGAATGACATCACATAATATAGTAAGAAATTTTAATTCAATAATTTACAATTTTTTAAAAATAAAATTAATGAGGCTGTTGTCAACATGGCTAAGCAGACTGAAGAGAATTTTAATGCTTACTATGTAAATTTTTATTTTGAAATTTATTCCAAATATAAATCAATTTGCATAATGTTTTGCATAAAAGCTAGTTTTAGTGATAGCGAATGTGCATATATATTTAATTCGTTGTTAGTGGTTTATTTTCATAGTTTTTATTAGACATACATACAACTGCCCATATATATGCAGACACGTGGTGGTGCAATGGTTAGAGTTCTTGGAAATGGACAAGAGACAAGTTCAAATCCTGGATGAGGTTGTTTGCATTTCACAGAGCGCTAATACCCTTGGGAAAGGTATGAATCCAACTACTCTCCCCCAGCTATGGGTAAATAGTAGGACAGACTAGGCTCTTTAACCTTGGTTAGGCAACCAAGTCTAGAAGGAAAACTGAATTCAAACCTGTTAAACTCCATGTAGTGAGAGAGAGACCTATCTCATGCATCATGGTGTGACAGAGAGAGTGGCGGGTGTGAAGACTTGCCGTATTCTCGAAGGAAGCGGGCTAGGCTTTGCCTGGCGTGTTGGACTGACCTTGAGTCGAACCCGCTTCCTTCAGAATGTGAGAGCTGTGACGATCAATGAATAAAGAAAATAGCATAGTGGCCGGATGTAGGTGGTCGTGCCGTGCTGACGAGTGTGCACAAACAATTATGAGTGAAGAGCCCGGATGTGTGAGATTGAGGTGTATTTAAAGGACTTATTCTCACAGCGGGGAGAACAACTGCAGTAGTATTTTGTTGTCGAGACGAGCGGGACAAAGAAATAATTTTGGATATTGGATTTTGGAGGTGCTACAGTTGGGAGTGTTTAGACTGTCGATTGGAACCTTTGAGTCAGACTTGACTGTGACCCCCCCACACACATACACACACACCAATTAGACTTCACTTAGAATTGACCTTTGTGTCACATCCTGCTTGTGCAGAGGAGTTTGGTAAATACCTATATGCAGAGATGCTTATAGGTATGCGTCCTGCAATCACTGATGCAGAAAAATCTAAAGGGATGCAGAAAAATCATATCAAAATGCATCCCAGTGTTTTTCTTTTTCTTCCCTCACCATTTCAAGCTAACTGTAGAATACACTTCAATATTTTCTTGGAACGAATTACACTGTATGGGATACAAGGTAGGTGTTAGATGGCTTTAGTTGTTCATAGATAAAAAATTCTACAATTTATCAAAAAACTTTAGTTATGACCAATCAAATTTCCGAATCTGTACCTCCCAGGATGCACGAAATTAGAAAGCTATCCAGCATCACTGTATATGTATAGATAATGAGCCAATATAAATTAAGATAAATTAAAATCCTCATGATGTTCCTATATCTCATTAAAAGATAAAACACAATGGCTTCTTTCCATCATGTAAGCTGCCTCACTTCAATTAGAATTTCTGTTGTTATGGTAATACAAGTATTATTCTACAGTGAACATGACTAGTGCTTCCAAAATGGAATGTCTAATTACTCAGTAGTAAGACTGAGTTATTAGTACATTTGGGGGGTAGGGAAAAAAAAAAAAACTTAGTTTTCAGTTTAAAAATTAACAGAAGTTGACTTAATTTTTGTTGTCTTGTCAAAATTCGAATACATAGATTTAACTTTATAATTTGTATGATTGGTACATCTCATCTGATGATTGTATTGTTATTTTTTGAGTAAACACACAGAATTTGGAGGTATATCAGCACAATATAAAGATATAGTTTATATCTTTGATTTGAGTGAATAGTAGTCTAATTCTACAGCCTAACATTTTCGCAAGCTTATTACACAACCAAACTTAATGATAGTGAAAATACGTTTTAATATATAAAGTGGGTTTCACCATCTCTATTAATAATGGAGATGGTCTGTATTTCTGTAACAAAAACGACGACATAGCTCTACGTCACAATATTCTTATGCTATATACACCCAAAATTTGAGTAAGCAACTCTAAAAATTGTTTTACACTTTCTTTTTCTTTTTTTTTTACAGTAACAATAAGTTAACTAAAAAGTTTACAAATAATTAAATACCTATGAATTTGTGGAAATATCAAAATAATTTGTTTGATTATTACATGCACACAACATTTTATTTGAGAGGGACGGGGCTCAGTTTCATTTCAAATGTTTTTTTTTTTTGTTTTTTTTTACTCCATTAATAAATATTGAGGATTTTGTTTACTTATGATACAAACCCTCGACATTGAATTTTTAACTCCCACCTCTCAGGCAATGTCTTTCAAAAATTAATTTTTATGACGCCCGGAAGTGTTTTCTGTTGATAGTTTATTTAAAGTAGACCGTTTTATTTCTATACCCTGTTGGCAAAGTTTAGAATATCCTGACTGTATTCCCATGCGGATCCCCACTCCCCCAAAATTTGAACACAGCTCTGTTGGCTGGGGCTTTAAAATACACTGACTGTACCACTGCAGAAAGGGTAGCCCCCCTTCCAATGAGGCCACCTATTTGCTGTAGGTAGCAACTTGTGATGTTTAAAGGACAGAAACCTTGTGGCTGAGCAGTTCAGGAGATCAAACACTCCACTTTAGTCCTTAGGTGGTTGAAGAGGGCCCCACCGATCAATCGGCTGGTCACGTCAAACCCTAGCACCTATATGATTGTCCCAACACTATTGTACTTATAGCAACACCAACCTTTTTTTTATCATATACTGTGCTCGAAGGCAGTGGCTGACGGTCTGTGTCCTGGATACAACATTAAACTATCTGATGGTGAAGTTCCAATTCTGGAGCTCTGGGGAATGCGGTGTACCCCTTCATCGCCATTACTCCCAGGTCCACTCTGACCTGGAATGGTAATAACGTTAAGGTCCATTTATGGGAATAGAAAAAATGAGCTTGAAAGAAGAAGAAAAATATCAAGAATGAATTAAAACATCTTCAGCATAAAATAAGGGCAATAGGTTTATTGGGACAATCATATAGGTGCTAGGGCTTGACGTGACCAACCAACAAGAGAGGGGGTAGATTTGTCAATTCATGTTGATATGGAGAGTACTTGAGAAGATAGACAAACATTCACACACAGAACATGAGGAAATTTATGTCTTTTTTAATGGCATATCAACCCTTTCAGGCCATTTAATGCCAAAATAAGTCATTTGATAAAAGTTTCTAGGTTTCAAATTCTTAATATCTTCAAAATGGTAGGAATAATTTTCATAACTTCATTTGGTTGGTTTAAAAATAATTTAAAAAAAATAATAATGAAATTTATTGTGTACAGTGCTCAGGTGACCACAACTCATCAAAGTCTCATGTCAAGTACACAGAATAATGTATTAGTGTCAGGAACATGAACAGTTTACAGTAGTAATATGCATGTATGTGTGTGCAGAGAGGGTCATCAGGTATAGTTGTTGCAGTTTTTGTGATAAAAAGCGTGTGATAGAAGCCTACTCCTAAATATAGGACTCGTTGACTACCACGTGACCTGAGGAAAGATCCCCACTGTCCAATCACTGGCACTGCTGGGTTGGTTACATATAGAGACCCCATTCTGAGCTTATGTCATTGACACTTGGATTCTCTTGGACGACCAGACTTACAAAGAATACGCTAACACCGGATTCTTATTTGGCTTGCTTACTTACTGTTGGTCGACTTATATACATAAGCGGCCCTAATATCTGTAAGGTCTTAAGGAGCTTTCACGGCGACGCAGTCTTTAAATGTTGTTGACAAAAAACATGTAATTTACACACACGCGTCTTGAAGTTATTAATGACGAACCATGGTGTCAGAAGTGGAAAACTTGAATTCCGGCGATACATGATTGAACTAAAAAATGGAAGAAGACTAGTGAGAAACAGAAGACATTAAGACACACAAACATACCAAAACACAGAAATATGAACACAGGAAACCGTAGACATGATATCACCAAACCAACAGCAACCAGACATGGCTGAAAGACAGCCACGCTGAAAAAGAGCCACAGCAGGCAAGACACCTAACCACTATGGTGAATGGCAATTCACATAAAATAAACATTCAGACTTTGTGTATGTTATAGGGATGTTGGTCGACTTATATACATAAGCGGCCCAATATCTGTAAGGTCTTAAGGAGCCTTCACGGCGACGCAGTCTTTAAATGTTGTTGACAAATAACATGTAATACACACACGCGTCTTGGAGTTATTAATGACGAACACTTACTTATTACATCTGGAACTAAGGATGCCGACCAGATACTTAACAGGTTATGGAACCAGTCGCGCACAAATCTTTTTCAATGGCAATGATGCCAGCTACGAAATTGGGAAACTAAGTTCAATGGGTACCTTAGAACCCTTCAACTGCATGATATAATCAATGCACCATCTGACCACCCGGAGGACCCAGTTTTTCCATAGATAAAAAATGCTGCAATATACGCAGAATTAATACAATGCTTGGATGATCGGAGTCTCTCACTCATAATGCGAGAAGCTCGTGATAATGGTAGAAAAGCAATGGAAATATTAAGGACCCACTATTTGTCGAAAGGCAAACCAAGAATTGTGGGGTTGTATCGACAATTAAGTTCGTTGAGTAGTAGAAACGATTATGAATCAATTACTGATTACATAATCCAAACTGAGAGCATTGCTAGCTCATAAGGAGGCCGGGGAGATTGTAAGCGATGGATTGTTGATCGCTATGGTATTGAAGGGCCTGCCTTCAAATTTTAAACCCTTTAACAGTAATAACCCAAAGGGATAAGACTATGACATTTACGGAATTCAAAGTCAGTCTTCGTAGTTATGAGGAAACAGAAAGTATGTACTCTGGGGAACCAGAAAATAGAACTATACAACTAAAGACCCAATTCAAAAAGGGTAAAATCAACCCTCGCTATGAGGGCAATCAACTAGATATACCAACTACCAGACATATCAGGGCAAACCTAAGAAGTCGCCAACAAAAACAAATATTATTTGTTATGTTTGTCAGAAAAAGGGCCATATGTCCTATGATTGCAGGAATAAGAAAGACTTGTCAAAATGTTAAATATTCCCCCCAAAGAAAAAAGACATTTCTTTTCTGCTGGATATGATTCTTTAGCACATAAAGAACATTTGCTCGTTGATTGCAGGGCCACTCAACATGTCGTCAACGATAAAACTTTAAATTTATCAGTTGGGACCCCAATTTTCAACCTGAGAATCACTTCGTGGAATTGGCTGATGGAAGCCAATCCACTGGCTTAGTACAAAAACGCGGAGACGCGCGTGTATATTTGAAAAAATAAGTCAAATTTGCGAAAGCATTTTGAAAGGGGCATTATATATCCCACTTTTAAACAAAACATCCTTTTCAGTAAGGGCAGCTACAGCTTCCGGGGACCACATGAATTTTGGACACAAAACATCAAAGTTGATCTACCCAAATGGTACTATATTTAATATGTAAAAGAATGGGCTGTTTGTATTATTTAAAAAGATATTAATTCCTCCAAGACTGCGAAAATATGATGTTAATACGTGGCATAGTCTTGGGACACTGTAACTGTTGTAGATATAAAAAAAAAAAAAAAAACTGCCAAAAGTAGTAAATGTAAGGAAAATGAAATTTACCCCCCTCATTAAAAACTAACTGTTGTAATATATGTATTCAGGGAAAAATGGCCGAGACTAAAAACAAAGTGTTAAAGAAAAGAGAAACGAAGATATTGTCGCTCGTTTTTGCGACTTAGCTGGTCCAATTGAACCTCTTTGGAAAATCCAATTTCAGGTATGTTGTAAATTTTATTGACGATTTTTCTGGACTTATGATGTTATATTTTCTAGGCCATAAAATCTGATACTCTGCTAGTTACGAAACAATACTTAGCAGATGTAAGCCAATGTGGCAAAGTTTGAAGTTTTTACCGTTTCTAGACCGAATTTAAGTCGTATGCATATTTTTGGGACGACTTGTTTTTGCTGTGTGCAAAAATAAAAAGAAATTGGATCCCCGTTCTAGAGGGGTATTTTTATCGAGTATGATAAACAAAGTGGGCGTTTCTGGAATAATATTTTCCAGAGTTACCTGGTTAAACAGGATTATGTGATGCCGAATGGGCAGGTTCAAGTGACCGAAATACTATATCAGGGATACTTTTTAAATTATCGGACGAAGGCTCGAGTATTTCCTGAAAATCTAAAAAACAACCAGTTGTCTCTTTGTCAACATGTGTAGGCCGAATTTGTTAATATGGCGTAACAGTCCCGCGAAGCCCTTTATTTACGAACATTAGTGAATTGTACCATGGAACCAGGGATCGTTAAAACCCTGTAACTATTTATTGTGACAATCAGTCGAGCATACTACTGGCACCCCCCCCCATACACCAGAGAACAAAACATTGATATAAAATATCAATTTATAAGGGATGAAATTAAAAAGGGGTCTATACTCTTAAAGTATTATGGAATCAGAAAATAACATTTCAGATCTGTTCACAGGATCGTTGAAACAGGATAAAGCTGAATGATTTTAAAGAGAGATATCATGGGCCAAAATTAAACTTAAGATTTTGCCCTGTCGGTTTGGGCTGTAGAATAATCCGACTGTATTCATGCAGAGGGGTAAGACCCCCCAAAAATGAATGTCCTGGGCAATGACATTAAACCTGTTCAATATGTTACTAATCCATTAACTTGTATTACAATGTATTGTATTGTACTTATAGTACTGTATTTTTGAATTAACACAACCAAAAAACAAAAAACAAAAAAAAAAAAAAAAAAAAAAAAAAAAAAAAAATCAAAAAAACAGAAACCCCAAAAGTGGCCAATACTAACTTGGACAGAACGTTTTACAGTAATAGGATTAGGAGTAGCGAAAATAATAATAATAATAATATTTTTTTTTTTTACAAAGTAGGCTTAGTAGAATATTAGATTAGATTAGTAATAGTTATAGTAATTTTGCTTTACTACAAAATGAAATTACAAATTTTTAATGACTTTATTGTAAACATTATTGAATGGAAAGATTGTCGATTGTAATCGATTGAAATTTCCTCAATGGAAGGATGTAATATTGTGTTGAATGGAAGAGCTCTCCTTATATCAAAAAAGGGGTGTGTTGCAGTTTTTGTGATAGAAGGCGTGTGATAGAAGCCTACTCTTAAATATAGACTCGTGACTACCATGACCTGAGAAAGATTCCCACTGTCCAATCACTAGCACTGCTGGTGTTGGTGTACATATAGAGACCCCATTCTGAGCTATGTCATTGACACTTGAGATTCTCGTTGGACGACGGACTTACAAAGAATACTATAACACCGGATTCTTATTGGCTTGCTTACTTACTTATTACATCTGGAACTAAGGATGCCGACAGATTACTTAACAATTAGTGTCGGTGGATTACAGGAAGCATGGAGGCTTTGAAAGATTCAGTGTTTCAGCAGCCCACAACAAAACGTGGAAGCTTATTCCATGCCCCCATCAATTTCTGTATATTTTAACTGGATATCAACCGTCTGGGTTACGTCATGCCTAACGGTTAGGAAGTAATACATATTGTGTATTTTATTTATATTTTCAGTAATTGGTAATTTAACCTGTTAGCATATTGAGGATATATTGTTATCTGTTGATTGTTGTCATATATTCTATGGATAATTTTATTTCCCTCAAAAATGAAAGAATATCCTCTATGTTGACATTTTCAAATAGATCTTTCATATCGTTTGCTTAAAATAACGCGGGCAAAAAATCTGCATTCCATTAACTAGGTGTTTGACATGTTTCACACTGGTCTTTTTTGAGTTTATAGGAATGTCATGACCAATGCATTAATGCGGACAAACAATTGACTTTTCCTTTCTAAACTTCCTTAAAGTTTGGTCTCCAGCCTCCCAAAAATTTGGGTTTTCATAGGAAGAGTTTATTGTGGATGTTAATTTCCAGTGTTGTTGCCATTTGCATGAAGGATTCTATAATTTTAGGGTTTCAAATCTAGTATGTATATTGACCAACCCCTCCGCACGAGCAGGATGCGACACAAGGTCAATTTTTTAAGCGGAGTTCAACAGGTTTGAATTAGAGTATTTCCCTTCTCCTAGACGGTACCTAGCCATGGTTAAAAAACCAGTCTGCCCTGCTATTTACCCATAGCCTGAGGGGAGAGTAGGATTCATACCCTTTCCAAGGGGCATTCCATAGGTAGTAAATGCCAATTACCATTGTACCAGGTGATTTGCGAACTAAACGGGGCTCGAGTCCATTTCCCATGACTGTTAACCATACCCACCATCGCGCTTAAGTCAGTATATGGTATCTTGATGGGTTTGGATTGATTGGTTTAATGCGGATAAAATCGCCTGTGGGTTATTTCAATGCCAAAAACTATTAGTGTGAGATAAGAGTTGATACTTCAAATTTCCTTTACAAGTGTAATTTTCTATAGAGTGTATCGGGATACATTTTATTATCAGATTCATAATTGATATTTCATTTCTCGTTCAAGGAAGTCATAAAATGTCATCTATGTTCATATTCTCAAAACAATCTGAGCGCTCAGCCACCAGGATTCCGTCCTTTACGCATCACAGGTTGATTCACCCATGCCAACAGGTGGCTCCATTGGGGAGGAAGATTTTACCCCTCAGCAGAGTGATATCTATGTTTTACCCGAACCAGATTGCTTGAGGATGTAGAGAACATTAAGGGTCATTCGCATGAATTCCACCAGAGGCATTACACCCGACAAACCAATTGAAATTGAAATTTGGCACAAAATTGTTCCCCTTTAAATAAGTTAGGAAAGTGCGCCAAATTATTTTGTTGGCAAACCTTACATTCGATTTTAGGGGAAGGGGTATAATTTTCCTATTTCTCTAAATTAGCCCGCGCAGTGTCGCAGAATTAGTGATTTTTTTTTTTTAAATTATTTAAAATACTTCCATACATTCAATATTTCTTGCAAATTAAGTAATGTAGGGCAATAAAGACTGTAGAATCCAAATACTTTTAACCTATACCTGATCAGAAAACTATTTTACATTCACCCAAATGCATTACTTCAAAAATCAACAACTTTTTCACCTAGTGTAGCTTGTATGCGTCATTCCGTAGAAAATAGATCCGCTTCAATTTTCATATTTTTTTAACCTAACATCTCATGCCTGTTTAAGTGTCAAAGGACATTTTGTGAGGTTCAAGTCTACTTTAGGAGATATGGTTAGGTTGGTATTAATTTTACGGCATTAGCACCCGTCCAGGGTTATATCATGCCTAGCGGTTGGGTTGCTTATACATATTGTGTATTCATATATATTACATTTAGTAATTGGTTTTTAACAATTTTGTTGTTTTTTAGGGCCATTATGGGAATTACTCATATGACATTATTTGTTTCATGTCTATATTCTATGGTATAATTTCTTATTTCCCTCAAAAAGGACGAAAATATCCTCTATGTAACATTTTCAAAATAGCCTTCTCATGATTGTTTCTAAAATAATGTTTTCTGATGTGAGCAAAAAATCTGCATTCCATCCAATAAGGGTTTGGACTTTCAGGCGTGTGTCGTTGACATGTTTCACAGTGTTGGTTGTTGTTCTTGTTTGAGTATATAAGAGCGTGTTAGTTTTGTATGACCAATGCATAAGCGGGACATAATGGACTTGTTCCTTTCTACGACTTCTTAAAGTTGGTCTGCAGCCGCCCAAAGTGGTCTTGATTAGGAAGAGTTTATTGTGGATACAGTTATTCCAGTGTGCTGCCATTTGTATGAAGGAATCTATTAATTTTAGGTTTTCAAGTCAGTATATGGTATCTAGAACTTGTCAGGGATTAAATCTAGAGCCGATTAAGCTGCAGAGTCAGCTCTTTCATTCCCCCTCACTCCTTATATGACTTGGTATCAGGGGCATATAATAATCTCCTTAGAGTTAGGAATTGAGTCTAATCTATTCAGGAGCTTGCCAATTTTAGTGTTTTTCCTATGTATTTGCACGATCTCAGTGAAAGATTATAATTAAAAAACAAACATCCTAAAGCTCCATGTCCTTCAAATGTTGATATTGTGCTAAGTGATGTTCTTTAAACTTTTCAATAATATAAATTTTATTAATTAAAAAAAAAAAAAAAAAAAAAAAAAGTTAATTTATTGAGGAAGTGCGTCCCGGTCTCCTGCTCAAAAATTGCTGGCCGGTGACTATCAAAGAAACAACCCCAGCCTCATCGTAATTCTTGTTTATTTGTCGTAATTCCTTGTTTAGATAGGAAGATGGATATATAGTTGGAATTAGACCGAATAATAACAAACCCAAAATAATATACAGAGATACGAACAAAATGGAGACTAATATTTTCAACAAGTAAATGTATTGGGGGGGGTCGCTTCTTTTTTTTGGGTTCGTAATTCTTGTTTATTTAAACTAAAAACCAAGACATTAAACAAACATGATAAAAAAAAAATCTTAGTATTTAAAGTAATATATAAATAGGAACAAATTGAATAGAGAGATAGATAGATAGATAGATATGGAAGATGGATAGTTTTGAATAGACTGAGCTGGTCATTATTTAAAGTCACCGGGGCAAGCAAACTCTTGAGCAGCGAGACCGAAGAAGCACTTCCTCATAACATTACCCCAAAAAAACAATTTAAGTATATTTTGTAGATATTGATGTCTTTAACAAGTGGTAAACATGCATAGATAATCAACAGGGCATAGAATATTTGTAGATGGCACTAAACAATCTTGCATTGCCTGAAGAAATTTTTCTCTACCTAAACAAGCTTTCTGATGAGTAATAAAGCCCTTTTGTTTTTAGCAGAGACACATTCATTAATATTTATTTTTTCTGTTTTCAGTAGAAGTACTTGTATCAGAACTTTCATTCCTCATCTGATACACATCTTAGTCCTTCATGCAGGAAGAAGTTTGTAGATCAGTATGTTTACATCCGTCCTTGGGGTGGGGGGGTCCAGTGACTTTGGCCCTGGACCGTGGCCTACAATAACAGCGTTGATCCAAGAGGGCTATCCCTCCAGGCAAAACCGCTCCCCCGATTTTAAAAGGACCAGGGTTGGGTTTATTGCCAGTGCCTGTAGGTGCCCTCCTTGAGGTGGGATGCTGATCGGATCAATGCAATTTTCACCTCACCCATGAGTGGATGTCTCACATTAAATAGGGCCCTTGTGCCTAACCTGTACGTGGGTATGAGGTAAATACTAGTTTGTAGATTTGTATTCAACATTAGGGCAGAGTTTCTTGTCCGAGATAGTATCAACTTAACCTTTGCCTTGTCTGGTCATTCCCATGAATTATGCTTTTTATGATTTTTAAAATGGATTACAACATCTCTTTTTCAAGCCGATTCCATATTTAGTCAACAAGGTCGCTTTGATGGTAACAATAGAACTTGACTGAATAAAAGAAAGATGTTCTATAGGCAATAAGCTTTACCTATCTATTGCATTCCCAAACTGATATCAATCCAACCTGTTATCATGGAAATAAACATGATATATTTCCCAAGCTGTTAGCGTCAGTACAAATAGAACAACTTCATCGGCCTATTCCTATAAGGACTAACATAATCAAAGGGGAACCACTTTGGACTATAAATTTATTTACTTATTGATCTACGAGGAAAAAAAAAGACAGCGAGACCAATCCCAGTTCCAAGGCGGATACGCAGTTTAATGGGAAAATTAAATAATTTATCAGTCAAGAGTGGTTCCCCCTTTTGATCATGTTAGGACTTGTAGGAAATAACCAATCATCCTGTAACTGAAAAAAAAAAACCTACTGTACCCTTCAATTATCCTGGTGTGCCCTAGAAAAAAGTATTTAGGAAATGCCCACTCTGTGTCTCCTCCCTTGAGATACTTAGACGCACTAGCCCCGTTCCAACCCGCCGTCCAAACATGCGAATCTGGTCAATGTTGACTTATGATTTCAGCGACCAACCGTCAGTAGAGAGCCAATAGCTCTTTACTCTTTCACTCATTTGTGGATCCTCTCTC
>JALAJA010001174.1:0-31306 GCA_023376005.1 Doryteuthis pealeii
AAGAAGGAGAGAAGATGGATTATAGCATGAGGCTTACATCCGGGAATGTTCATTTGTGAGTGGACGTTTCCAGTCTGGAGGTGTGGGGAATGGGACACCCTCATCACCATTGGCTCCCTGTCATCTGACAGAGCATCACGTACCTGTCACGCGTCCATCTATGGTTATAATAAGAAAAATGTGTTTTAAAAAACTGAGTATCCATTGAGATCGCATTCTTTCCACCACCTTTTTCGAAATCGCACAGACTCGTTGTCAATGAACAAAAAAAAAAAAAAAAAAAAGAAAAAGAAAGATATCTAATAAATGAAATTGTTTTATTGCTCTGCCAATAAAAATATTCACTTTATCAACCAATCAATCTCTTTTTATAAAATGAAAACTGAACCTGATATTAAATCCAGACAGAAACCGATATAGATATTTAACAGCAAAATACCTACTGGTGGAAAAAAAAAGAGTTTAATGCTCTATCTAGAAGTGGATATAAAAAGATATTCCAAAATAACGTGATATGATTATAGCTTAGCAACAAAAATAAATAAAATAAAAAATGTTTAAGAACTGTTGAGTTGAAATCATTAAACACAATAGTGGTTTAATGAACCTTCAAGAGAATTGCTGTAAGTCAAATCTTTTGGTGTAACATGAATTGGTGAGGCTGAGTCAAAACCAGGAATCACATCAATTACTGTGTTTCAGAAATACATTTCTGGTTCTTCCTGTGCATACCATTTACATAATTGTTGAATCTCAAGAATTGTCCAGATACTAGAAAGGGAGGTACTGAGGTCAGAACCTGGCTTCGGGCTGCAAGAATTAGATCAATGGATTTAATATTCAGTTTTTCCTTTTCAAACATCTTGCAGAATTTTCATGTCTTTCTTGAGCTAATTCAAGTTAGATTCCCAAAGGTCATAATAGCTGTCAGCTACAGAGAGGATCAGCACACAGACTTGTTATTATACCAATTGTTTAAGACATAATTGACCACACAATTTAACCCAGATGATCTTTAATCATTTCCTGGAGCATTAAATAAATGCACAATACCAGATAGAGAGGGTGTCAGTTTATTCCAACCGGCAGTTTTCTAGATTTACTCAAGTTTCTTTGATCTTTTGTAAAGTAAAAATATGTTTTTAGGAGGTATGATCAAAATATTATCAAGATTGATACTTTAGATTTGTTTAATTTTATAATTGAACACTTGTCTACAGCTGAATAGTTATTTAATCAGTGATAATTCTACATGAGTCAGTGACAATTTGAATATATATATTATATATATATATAATATATATATATATATATAATATATATACTATTCAAAAATTTGGTTAACAAATAATTGATGAATACCTTTTAAGATGATAACATCCCCAAAATTATTAGAAAACTTGTCAGAAAAAAACTTTCAAAGAATAAGGATTCTATTATTTTTAAACTAAATTTGTTTGAATGAAAATATGCTACCCATATATATATATATAATATATATATAGTATATGGTGGTCTGAAGGTCTTGTCCCCTCCATATTGTTTTAAACTTTCATTATTTTTGTTTTAATTATATAATGTTGCAACAAGCTAACTTAGTAAATAAAAAGAGTACTTTGCATGGTGTAATGGTTGGGCAGTCTCAGTGGATGCTCTATAACTTTCTCACCTTGTGTTCAGACTAAGCTGGAATTTCATTTTTTTTTATGTAGCTTTGACTAATCCTAGTAAATAACCATGAATTAAAAATTTAAGTTTATTCATTTAGATTAGTATCAGACAAAAGCAGTTTATTTCTATTTGGTTGGTTAAATGAATTTTATGGCATGTCACCTTGTTGGGCTATGTTACGCTAAAAGACGTTTATTCATTTTTGTTGAGTATTTTCTCACCTTTTTTTAAAAAATAATCATTTTTTTAACCCTCATTTTTTAAAATCTATTTAACCCATAGATGGAACCCTAAAAGGTACTACCACTTCGGGTCAGAGGTGATCTGGGAGTAATGGCAATGAAGGAATACTCCACACTCCCCCGAGCTCCAGGGCGAAACTTAAACAATAGATGCAGTTTAAAGTCTATCCAGGACTAAGATCCTTAGCCACTGCCTTCTAGCACATATATGATAAAAAGGTTGGGGCTTGCCATAAAGGGCAATAGGGTTAAGACAATCCTATAGATGCTAGGCTTGATAGGACCAGCTGATTAATTGGAGGTAGCCTCTACAGCTTCCAATCTAGCTTAAGGGCCAAAGTGGATTTCTGATTTATATATCTAACCTCTTTGAGTGGGGGTTCCTGTAGCATAGTGGCTAATGTGGTAGAGTATGACATTGTAGTAAGCAAACTTGAACTCCAGTTGCACAATAATATTCCTTTCAGACTAAGACCTTGGCAAAGGTAAGAAAAGCTTCATCACTTCCAGCTATGGGTTAAATAGTACCACTTCTGTTCTTCTGCAAGGGTTAAATAACCCACAAAGATTGATATGCCATTTAAGCATTTAATCTGTTCAATTTCCATCTGAATTCTTTTACAAACAAATCTAGCCTTTGGCTTCTGATTCACTTAGTGATTAACAATTAGTAATAGATCAAGAGTTTATAATTCTATTATTATTCTGCTTGTTTTTTAATGTCCATCCATTATGTTTTTCAACAGGAATTGATAAGAATGGCACAACTAAAACCATGGAAGTCTCTTAGATCTTTATAGCTCTTCATTTTTTTTCTTTTTCATCATTCTTTCTTTCTTTTTTCTCTACACTTTATCTTTCTTTATTTCTCTTCCACTTTCTCTTCTTGCTTTCTTTCTCTCTCTACACTCTTTCTTTCTATCTCTCTTTACACTCTTTCTCTACTCTATCTCTCTCTATCTACTCTATCTCTCTCTATCTACTCTATCTCTCTCTACACTCTTTCTATCTATCTTTCTATACACTCTTTCTTTCTATCTTATCTTTCTCTACTATCTTCTTTCTCTAAAATCTTTCTTTCTATCTTCTCTACACTCTTTCTTTCTATCTTCTCTACACTCTTTCTTCTATCTTTCTCTACACACACACACACACTCTCTCTCTCTCTCTCTCCTCTCTCTCTCTCTCTCTCTCTCTCTCTCTCTCTCTCTCTCTCTCTCTCTCTACTCTTTTCTCTACACTCTTTCTTTCTATCTTTCTTACAATCTTCTTTCTATCTTTCTCTACAATCTTTCTCTCTATCTTTCTCTACACTCTTTCTTCTATCTATCTTCGCTACATCTTCTTGTCTATCTACTTTCTCTATACTCTTTTCTTTCTATCTTTCTTTCTCACACTCTTTCTTTCTATCTATCTTTCTCTACACTCTTCTTTCAGTCCCTTCACTTTCTGTAGAAAATGATACATGTTCAAACTTTAAAATGTTGTAGATATCATTTACAAAAAACCAATAAACAATAGATATTTTCTGTGATTTATAAATATTTTGGAGACCTTACCTTTAGGATTGCCCTCATAGAAGCGCCTTTTTGTGGAAAAGATTGAAGGTTTAAACAAAGATACCTGTGCCTGAAGATGATTTTGAAAGTTTCATGCTTGATTCTTTTTGTGCCTTTTGAGAGGTAGTACAAGATATGTTAGAGACAGAAAGTCAGGAGTTCAAAGGGTTAAAATTAGTCTGTTTTTAAAATGCTAAAGACTTTTTGCATCCTGTATGCAACATTCCTCCCACACAAAGAACCCCCTCCACATTAAACACAAAACCCAATTTGCTTTGAATATGATTATAAGTATAAAATTACAAATGAACATTAGAAAATGTCTGATTTTATTAAAACAAGACTTAAAAATTACGCTTAATTTCATCAGTCAGGTATTCAACATTTATACCGAAAACACATGACTCACAGCAGAGCTGATTTTTTTTTTTTAAAATGCATATATTTAGTATTATTATGTTTATCTTGTATTTAATTTAGTCTCAAATTTGGTCCTGCTTTCTTTTTTATCACATTCAGTTTATTAGTTGTGATAAGGGAAGAGTTCCCATAGAATCTGGTTCACATGCTGGATTGTAACATTTCAATAGTAAGAGATTTTTGGTACTAGTCATCCATCATATCATTTAAGACTAACACACTTGGGAAAGGTATGAACCTCTCCATCCTTATGGGAAGGTTCATACCTACCCCAAGTTATGGGTTAAATATTACCACTACAGTTGTGATAAGAAGCAACTGGAATTTAAAAAGATGAAGAAAAATACTAAGTCCAAATGAGTAATAATAATTGACAATGGTTCTGATCTTAAAACTTAAAACAAAAAAAAACAGGGACATATTTAACCTCAGCCAATAAAGGTTTCACTTAAAATCACAAGGTTCTGGGTTCAATACAGGTCACAGGAGTTGCACAGCTTGTGTAATCTGATGTGTGTGGTAAAATTGGTAGATGGGTGCTCTATCTCAGCAATAGCAATCTTCTCAGATTACAGCTAGGGAAAAGGGGGATAGACTCCTTCACGGTCTGGCTGATACGGACACTAGGTCACTCTGGCTGACTGTTACTTTTATGTTGAAAAATATCCCAGACTAAATTATTTGCCAAGATTGAAATTGAACAATGAATGAAAACTCAATTTCTTCAAAACAGCTAGGAAAAAGGGGATAGACTCCTTCACTGTCTGGCTGATACCGACACTAGGTCACTCTGCTGACTTTACTTTTTATGTTGAAAAATATATCCAGACTAATATTGTATTTGCCAAGATTGAATTGAACAATGAATGAAAACTCAATTTTCTTCAAAATAAGTGCCCCCCCCCTTGGCATCAACACACTTATCGATCAAGGTTTTCTATGTCAGAAACAACTCATGAAACCCTCGAATTTTGATTATGTGTGAAGCTGTACGCATTGAATTTTCATTTAATTTCCTCTATTCCTCATTTATTACCCATGAATATCACCCTGTCAGCTGGAGCAGAAAGAATACCCAACTGCACCTCTGCAGAAAGGTGAAATCCCCCAATGGAGCCACCTGTTGGCCGTGGGTGACAACCCACGATTCTTGAGTATGGAATGCTGGTGGCTGAGCACTCCACTTTGGCCCTTACTAGGCTAGACGAGCGGTCAGAGAGGGCCCCATCTAATTCAATCATTGGTCACTCCACCCTAGCACCTTATATGATTTTTCCAACCATATTGCCCTTAAAGCAGAGATCTGGCAACCCTTTTTATCATATGTGCTAGAAGGCATTGACTGAGGGTCTTATTGTCCTGGGTATGGCGTTAAACTGTATTTACTGATGAATTTCCAATTCTGGAGCTCTGGGCGTGTGGAGTACCCCTTCATTGCCATTAACATCCAGGTCCACTTTGACCCTAAGGTGATACCTTTTTTTTTTAGGTCCTCTTGTCTATGGTAAATAGAAAAAAAAAGAGTTTGAAAAAATGTGTTAAAAAGTCGATTTTGAATACCCATCAAGAATGAATAAAACAAAATGTATTCAGCATGAAATAACCAACAGTGTTGACATGCCATAAAATTCCACTTATTCTATATTAGATTACTTGTTTCTATCTTAATAATTCTATACATAGGATTGATTTTAATACATTTAGAATGAAACAACAATATTAGAGATCAATAATACCAAGTAATTTATTTATTAAACCTGGTTTTTGTTAAAACCATATACAAATTAACTAACCACATTATGTAACATTCATTTTAAGGCTATTTATGACGCATTGCTTGGATTTTAAACAACTCAATAACATGGGTTTTTTGAGGCAAATCTAACTCAGATTTCATAGACAACATCATTAATAAATAAGATTTATTATCCTCTATATATTACAATGATTTGACTATAAATTAAACAATCATTGAATAACTTATGCAACTCTCTAGAGGCTGTGACATAAGCAGTGACATAGTTTCAGTTTTACTATGACACAGGATACTGAATCTTCCTTATAATTTACTCCTTGAAAATTTTCACACCAGCTATGATATTTAGACAGGGGGCATTCCTTGCAGTGGTTTTACTAGTTAGCTAATGAATCCATTAGTTAAGTGAGTTTGACTCTCACTAACAGGTGGCCCTCTACTTCAGGTAGTGTCTACAAAACTTAAGCTAATGCTTAGTAAATGACTACCGACCAAGTTTTGTGGCTTAATTATATTGATGAAATATAATGGAATTTTACTTAGTTCCTGAAGTAATTAATGTAGATCAGAGGCTTAAGAAAATACACAAGAAGTTTCTAATAAATCTGAGGTATTCCACAGAAAGTAAGTGGGGATGTTATGATTGGATACAGTTTATGTCCAATCCTAGATAAACAGAGAATGACATGTTTATTATTATCTCAGATAGAAAACTCCAATCAGAATTGAAATGGTGTAATAGAAAAGAACAAAAAACAACATTAATATACCATTGATTTATGTCCTTTACTTTTTGGATACTATTTCTATGTAGATTTGTTGGCACTTTTATAGTGGTAACATAGAAGTGCTACTCTGTGTCACCTGGGTAAGAGGGGGGGGTTTTAAAAGTTAGTCCGCCCTGTCGGTGGGGCATAGACTGCACCACTGCAAGAAGGTAAGACTCCCCCAATGGGGCTACTGTTTGGCTTGGGTTGGCGGACCCGTGAGCTAAGGATAAAGAACCAGGTGCTGAGCAGTCTATGACTTGCAATATGCTCCACTTTGGCCCTTATTAGGCTAGACGGCGTCGAGAGACACACTCCGATCATGGCGGTCAGTCAAGCCTAGCACTATATGATTGCCCCAACCTATTGCCCTTAATGGCAAGCCCCAACCCTTTTTAATCATGATGGGTGCACAGAAGGCGGTGGCTGAGGGTCTTCATGTCCTGGGATGAACGTTAAACTCATCTGATGGTGAGGTTCCAGTTTTGAGGTTTGGGGAATGTGGAGCACTCCTTTATCACCAATTGCTCCCTGGTCCACTCTGACCCGGAGTGGAGTACCTTTTAAAGGTCCCATCTATGGGTTAAATAGAAAATGCATTAGTAAAAAATTGTATTATCGCATATAAGAAGTTTGATTTATTTCAAAACTTTTAATTGCCATTAATACCCACGTTGAGGCTGATATGCCAATAAAACAAAAACAAACAAAACAAAAGTTCGTCTCGGCAGACCATTATATTAGTGGCGAGTGAGATCCTCGTGTTGTCCCCAGAAAATCTCCACGTAAAATATATCACAAATAGTAAGAAATTTTCCATTCATGATAATGTGTAAATGAGGCAATTCATCATCCTATGATCATTTCAAAGCGAAAAAAAAAATATATCAAAAAAAATGATTAAACCAAATACATGCCACATGATTTTCCCCTCTGTTACTGCAAATTTGAATTTTAAAATATTCCAAATATTGAACAAAATCTCATTATTTTTGCTCAAAAACCAAGCCCTGGTGTTAATTTAATGTGTATGATATATTACTTTGGTCATTAATTGATTTATTTTCAAGAGTTCCTCGGACGATACATTACACACAACGCGCTTTATTTGTATAGATGGTTAGCAAAGTAGGCTGGCTGAAATGTTGACTAGCAAGTTTGATTTCACTGGTGTCGTCTACTTCTGGCCTTGTGCAAGACTAACTAAGCAAGTTACTATTTCTACTAGCCGGGCACCTAGTAGTAAGGCAAGAGTTAATTGACGAACACTGAGGTTTATATGATGTCATTTAAGGAAGCCATATTGTGCATAAAAGATAATAGCGGACCCTGATATATCCACAGATGATGATTAAATTATTACATTGAATGTTTACTTAAAGCAGCTATTTGCATATAGTTCAATTATGTTAAAAGTTTAATAATATTGATTTAATACCCTCTCTTTACTCTTTTTCTTCGTTTCTTCGCTTCTTTTCAATCTTTTCATTGAAACAGATTAGTCTATTATCACTTATTTTTCTGTTGTAGCATGTCCTATTTTTCCTTCCCTTTCTTTCTTTATAATGAAAAACGTCCATTATTTAGTCTGAGGTGATGACTATCATAATAATAAGAATTTGTTGGATAAGCAACACAAATTATAAGGATTTACAATGTTTAGCATTTCATCTTGATGATTTAGATAGACAGGCCATCTAAGATCCTAGTGTATGGAAAACAAGAAGCAAGATTGAACAACTAATACCAGAAAATCATGAAAAAGATTTCCATGGCTTTAACAAGAGGCCTGCTTAAAAATAATAATAATAATATATATATAAATATATATATAATATATATATATATTAGGGGGAAATAAGTTTCTGTTTTCCCAGATGCTACACTAATATATGTATATATACAAAAGTTATGTTAATCTTTCTTTTTTTTGATAACTTTAGTCTTTTTGACTGTGATGTGACAGAAATTTAAATCCTTTTCAAAGGGGGCAGGTGCTTGACAAGCCATTGCTAAGGGCCCGCTTTCCTGCCTCCCCAACATCACCGACATCTGGATGCAGAAATTGTTTCAACCTTTTGTTTGTCAATCCAGATTGTCATTTGGAGGCTAGTATTGGAAATGACTCAACATGTCTTCTGAAGATTTGGCATAGATTAATGAGCAGGTTTACTCTTTGAAAAAAGCAATAAGAATTTTTTTTCTTAAATTCTACACAGATTTGCTTGTAGGAGAAGAGGAGAAAGATACTGACGGTGGAGGAGACAGAAAACATGACGGGTCTGGAAAAGTTGTAAAAGGAGGGAAAATTTGACTAATGAAAAAGAAAGAAGTAGTGGGGACGGTAGAGAAGGGGGTTGAGGTGAGAAAGAAAAGGAATAAGAGTAAAAGAAAGATAAAAAAGGAGGAGGGGAAAAGAGAGATGAAAGAAAGAAAGAAAGTCAAATGAAAATATTGATGGATAAAAAGATTTTAAAAATGAAAGGAAGAAAAGAGAAAGGAAGAAGAAAAAAGGATAAAGGCAGTGAGGAGGAAAGAGATTAAAAAAAATAAGATAGGAAATAAAATAATGGAAATAAGATAACTAATATATTAGAAGATAGAAAGGAAAGATTAGGAGTAAAAGAAAGAGTAACAAACATAAAGAAAAAGAAATAAAGGATATCTTAATGAATGAGAGAAATAAAAGAGTATCGAAATTATAGAAAAGTCAAGAAAGAAAGAAGATTTGAATGAATAATGATAGAAAAGAGGAGTTCAGAATTAAAGTGAATGACATAATAGAATGAAGAAGTGAGAAAAGAAGAGTAACAAGAACAAAAAAGGAAATATAAGGGACCGATTGATGAATGATGAGTCTAAGAGGAGTATCAAAACATGATCAGAAAATAAATGATATATGGATGAAGTAAGTAAAGGGAACGAACATAGAGAAAGAGAGAAATGAAAGAAAAATAAAGGAAATATGAATGATGAGAGAAAGAAGAAAGAGAGAGAGGGAGTATCAAGAAAAAAGGAGTTAAAGCGATATGAATGAGAAAAGAGGAGTATTAAGACTCAAAAAGCCAGGCAATTATAGAATAGAGAGATAATGAAAGACTAGTAATCAATAACATAAAAAGAGAGAAAAGGAAAGAAAGATAAATGAAAGGAGAAAGAGAGGAGTATCCATGAATTTTAAAAAAGAGGAAATAAGATATAGAAGAAATGAATACTGAAAGATGAGTACGCAAGAACATAAAAAAAGAGAACAAAAAAATAAAAGAGATATGATGAATGAGGAGAGAAAGAGGAGTAACAAGAACATAAAAAAGAGAGTAGAGAAGGAAATAATAGGAGATATGAAATGATGAAAGAGGAGTAACAGAATCAAAAAAAGAGAAAAGGAATACAGAGATATGATATGAAGAGAAGGAGTAGTAGTTAGAATAATAAAGAAATAAAGGAAGAGTTGAATTAATGATTGAGAGTAGAGGAGTATGCAAAACATGATAAAAAAAAAATGATATCTGAAATGATTACAAGTAAGAGGAGTATCAATAAACATGATAAAAAGATAATGATATCTGAACTGATGAGAAGAGTAAGAGAGTATCCAAAACATGAAATAAGAAAGAATAAATGATCTCTGAATATAGAGTAATAGGAGTAATCAAACATGATAAAAAGATAAAATGATATCTAAATGAATGAAGAGTACGAGGAGTATAAAAAACCATGATAAAAATTAAATTGATATCTGAATGATGAGAGTAAGAGGAGTTATAAAACCATGATAAAGATAAATGATATCTGAATGAGAAGTAAGAGGAGTTCTAAAAACATAAAAAGATAGAAATACTGAATGAATAGACTACAGGAGTATAAAAAACATAATAAAAAAGATAAATGAATGATTGAATGATGAGAGTAAAGATGAGTATTCAAAAACATGATAAAAAAGATAAATGATATCTGAATGTGAAGAGAGTAAGAGGGTATCAAAAATGATAAAAAAGATAATGATATCTGAATGATGAGAAGAGTAAGAGGAGTATCAAAAACATGATAAAAAAGATGATGATGTAAGAAAGAGGAGTAATCAAGACATAGAGAAAAGAGAGAAAATGAAATGAACAGGATAACAGAGATATGAATGTGAGAAGAGAAAGGATCACGGAAAAACATAAAAAAGAGAGTAGAATAAGGAAATAAGGAGATATAAAATGTGCCAGAGAGTACCAAGAACATAAAAAAAAAATAGAAAAGGAAATACAGAAGAATGAAAATGAAAGAAAGAAGGAGAGGTAAGAATAAAAGAAAACTAAAAACGGTAAAGAAAAAGAGAATCATTTGTTATTTTCCTTCATTTATTTTATCTTTCCTTTTTCTTGATGCACACCTCTACCCACCCCCTTACAGAGCACCAACCACTTCCTCTCACCCCCCCCCACACCAAAATTGTGTACAATGGGAATAAATTAGAAATGTCTCACAAACTTTGATAAAAGAAGCTTCTGCCCTCTCTGTAAGAAGAAGGGGAAAAAAAAAAGATTTTTTAAAAACTTTTCAAAAGTGGTTGGTTGACTACTCTGTATGTTCGAAGAATGTAGAACCAATTGAGACAAGTTCCTTGGTTCTAAATTGACTTGCAAGCAAGGAAATTAAATCTCCGACAGAATACTTACACTCCATTGATGTAAGTTCATACATTCACAGATGTACACGTAAAAACGCATTTTTTGTTAGCTTATAGACACACACACTAAACACACTTCATATATATATATAATATATAATAATATATTATATACCCAATACAATAAAAAGATATATCAATACACCTACATAAATATATAAGGTGGATATGCCATCAGTGCATAACATATACAAGAATTAATAACAATGTTACAAATCAAGCACTTACAAATAAATCTAATATAAAAAAAAATAACACATTGAATTCACGTAATTGTTGTAATTATGCCACTAGCAAGAAGTACAAGAACTAACTGATCATCAGTGCATGGTGATCATTTTGTGGTAGATAAGAATCAGTGACACAAGCCTCTTCACAATGGTAGAATTTTACACAATTTATTTTCATAAGCTGGTTGGTTAAATCGAACTTAACAAGACTAAATTCCACATCATATGTTATAACACCTGCCAAATTTTAAAATATCTCAAAATCCGAATTAACAGAATTTAAATAAATTTTCAGTGTTGATATATTAATGAACTAAAAGATATATTGCCACTATTATCTTATTTAAAACATTTAATTTTTCAGTTCAGTAACTTTGGACCCACGTCTTGAGAATCGTGTGTTACGCCTCAAGATACATGGTTCAAAGATAACTGAGCTGAAAAATAGGGTTAATGTTCTTAAAAACCAAAAGATTGTTTGCATCTGAGGTGAGCACCCATATTCCATCAGCTCCTTACTTTAACTGCACATATTCCTGTGTTACTTCATATACGAGTTTGCGAGGGCCGGTATTGAACTAGGAACCTTGTGGTTTCTAGCCGATGCTCTATCGACTTGAGTACCCCGCCATAAACAGATAATATAAACTCCTTGAATTATGTAATAATCATATATATATACATACATACATACTACTAGGAAAAGTGTTTGTTTATAATGTTAGTCGTCATAGAAAAAGACATAAGTGAACCAAGTTCGACTTCTGAACAAATCTGTTTAATAAACTAATATCCAATCAGGAAAGGTATGAATACTTTGACGAGCTAAGGAGATTATGATATGCTGGATTCCAGCCATATAGGAGTCAGGGGGAATGAAAAGAGTTGACTCTGCAGCTAAATGGCTCTAGTGTTGAATATCGACAAGTTCAAGATTCCATAACTGACTTGAAACCTAAAATTTATAGAATTCTCCATTCAAAATGGCACAACACTGAATATAGAACATCCCAATAAAGCTCTTCCTAATCAACCCACTTGGAAGACTGGAGACCAGCTTTAAAAGTCTAATAGGAACAAGTCATTGTGTCCTGATTACGCATTGGTCACACAAGAACTACACATTCCTATATACTCAAACAAGAACAACAACCAGCAATGTGAAAATATCAAACACCTTGACGTGTTAAAGACTTATTCATGGAATGCAGTTTTTTGCTCATATCAAAAACCGTTATTCAACAAGCAAACAAACATGAAAGATCTATTTGAAAATGTCAACATGGGGACAGTGTTCGCTTTTTGAGGAAATAAAATGACTACACTAGAAATATGAACTCTAATCAATACCCCATACAACATGATGCCCGGCAATGGTGCAACACATTGTTAAACCCAATTACTACAAAAGTATAAATATAAATACATGACATATATTACTTCCTAACTGTTGGCAGACATAACCCCAGAGCGGTTGATATGCTGTTAAAATTAACAATAAACCAAAACCACTTTGACATGAGCTAAGTAAAAAGTAAAATCATTGGGTGGCCTAGTGTCAGTATCATACAGACAGTCGGGGTCTATCCCCTTTTCACTAGTACTACACCAACGGAGATTGTTTATGGCGATCTGAGGTGGTCACCACACTTAACTTCAAGCTCCTCAACTTTACCGCATAAATCTTGTGCACTCATACGCTGAGTTGACAAGGCTGGTATTGAACCCAGAACCTTGTGGTTCTTATTTGGTGTTCTACTGACTGAGCTAAACCACCCTTAATAAAAAAAACTATTTAATGTATCTTTAATATATAAACCAATTAATAAGTGCAAAATTGATTATGCACATTTATGCACATATTTTCATATGCAGTTAAAGTTGAGAATCTCTACTTTTGTTTTTATGCTTTCTTATGTCTTCTTGGGGGGAAGGGATCTTTTAAATTATCCTGTAGGTGATGGTCATGATTTTATTTCAGTAAACTCCTTTATTTAGAGCCAGTTCCAAATAAGCCAGAGGTTGTCGCACTTTAACTTGGAGTTGAGTCCCGATAAATATTAATCTTGACAGAAACATGTCCGTTTCACAGAGCAGACAATATTTTGATACATGTCTTCATTTACGAAAAACTAATTAGATCCCATACCCAGGAGATGGAGAGAGAGTGAGAGAGAGAGAGGGAAAGGAAAAAAATACACAGCTGATGATGTTGAGTGAGTGGGGTAGGGTAGGGTAGGGGTGGGGTGGGAGGTAAGAGGAGGGAGGGGGAGGAGAACTAGAAAAGAATATGTTGTAACTGAAACATTGTGTACATGAAAATAGGCAATACTGAATTTTGATGAAGAATCTTCATTAAGAGACAGAAGGGAAAACAAAAATAATAAATGAAAATAGAAATTGTGTTAAAAGAAAAGAAAATTAAAATAAAATAAGTTGATGAATAAAAATAGAAAAAAAAAAAAGGGAAGTTGGGTGAAAGAGAAAGATGTGAAGAAAAGGAGGGGAAAGAAAAACAAGTTTCAAGTAATAGAGAATTGCAAAAGTATAAAGAAGATATGAAGGGAAGATAAAGAAAAAAGTTGAAATTTGGGGGAGGGGGATTAAATAGAACAAAAGGATCAAAGAGGAAAAAAAAAAAATAGAAATAAAAATAAAAAATAAATAAGAAAAATAGAAAAGAAAGAAAATAAGAAAGAAAAAAGAAACATTGTAAGGGAAGAAAAGAAAAATTTAAGAAAAATTGTAAAGAAAAAGAAGAAAAAAAGGACGAAAGGAAAAAGAAAAAAATGAAGATAAAAGGAAAGAGAAAAGGTGTAAAAAAAATAAAGGAAAATAAAAAAATATATGAAAAATAAAATAACGATAAAAATGTGAAAAGGTTTGTGGAAAGTGACATGAAGAAATAGTTAAAGAATGAAAAAGATAATAAAGATAAATCGAAGAATGAAAAAGAATTAAAAAGGTGTGAAAAAGAATAAAAAAGAAAAAGAATTTGATCAAGAAAAATATTTCAAGAAAAAAAAAAATAAATAAAAAGGAAAAAAAAAAAAAATTATGAAGAGAATAAGAAGAAAATTATGGAGAAAGATATTTTTTTTTTTGAAAAGAAATGAAAAAAAAAAAAATTATAGAAAAGATATAAAGGACAAGAATAAAAAAAGAATGAAGAAAATAGCTAGAAGAATAAAACTGATAAAATGAAAAGACGAGAATGAAATTGAAAAAAGAAAAGAAAGAAAAGAAAAGCTGAAAAAGAAAGAGCAAACATTTTTTGTGTATAGTAGTTTGTGTGGGGCGATATTAGCTTTCCTAGTTGTAAAAGTTAGGGGATGAAGGATGGTGGTCTTCATTGGTTATCTCGTTAAACAAACAACTGAAACTTAATTAATGAGAAAAGCTGAAACACAGAACAGGCAGGACTTACATCAACAAGAAACACACCACAAGTGGCAGCAAATATAGCCACGAGCAACTAGAAACAAGCAAAAATATTGAAAATATATAATTAAATTCAACTTCATACATACAGGCATGTGCAAGTGTGTGTGTGTGTGGACAGGAAGATAACCTGGTGTTGCCTGGTTTGAAATTACTTTCTTCATTATCAGTCAAAATCATTCTTTATTGGATAACCTCTTTTTGTTTTCTATAATTTCTGTTATTTAACAAGAAAAGGGAGTCAGTGTATTCTCTGAAGCGTACAATTCTCTTTCCTGTAATAAACTATCTCTAAAAGATACGGCTTCAGAGAATACACTGACTCCTTTTTCTGTTAAATAACAGAATTAATAGAAAACAAGAAGGGTTTATCCAATAAAGAATGATTTTGAGCTGATAATGAGAAGTAATTTCAAACAGCAACACAGGGTTTATCTTCCTGTCCACACACACACACACTTGCACATGCCTGTATGTATGAAGTTGAATTTAATTATATATTTTCAATATTTTTGCTTGTTTCTAGTTGCTCGTGGCTATATTTGCTGCCACTTGTGGTGTGTTTCTTGTTGATGTAGTCCTGCCTGTTCTGTGTTTCAGCTTTTCTCATTAATTAAGTTTCAGTTGTTTGTTTAACGAGATAACCAATGAAGACCACCATCCTTCATCCCCTAACTTTTACAACTAGGAAAAGCTAATATCGCCCCACACAAACTACTATACACAAAAAAATGTTTGCTCTTTCTTTTTCAGCTTTTCTTTTCTTTCTTTTCTTTTTCAATTTCATTCTCGTCTTTTCATTTTATCAGTTTTATTCTTCTAGCTATTTTTTCTTCATTCTTTTTTTTATTCTTGTCCTTTATATCTTTTCTATAATTTTTTTTTTTTTTCATTTCTTTCAAAAAAAAAAAATCTTTCTCCATAATTTTCTCTTATTCTTCTTCATAATTTTTTTTTTTTTTTTCCTTTTTTTTTTTTTTTTTTTTTCTTGAAATATTTTCTTGATCAAATTCTTTTCTTTTTTTATTCTTTTTCACACCCTTTTTAATTCTTTTTCATTCTTCGATTTATCTTTATTATCTTTTTCATTCTTTTAACTATTTCTTCATGTCACTTTCCACAAACCTTTTCACATTTTTTATCGTTATTTTATTTCATATATTTTTTTATTTTCCTTTTATTTTTTTACACCTTTTCTCTTTCCTTTTATCTTCATTATTTTTTTCTTTTCCTTTCGTCCTTTTTTCTTCTTTTTCTTTACAATTTTTCTTAAATTTTTCTTTTCTTCCCTTACAATGTTTCTTTTTTTCTTTTCTATTTTTCTTCTTCTTTCTATTTTCTTATTATTTTTTATTTTTATTTTCTATTTTTTTTTGTTTTCCTCTTTGATCCTTTTGTTCTATTTAATCCCCTCCCCAAATTTCAACTTCTTTTTCTTTATCTTCCCTTCATATCTTCTTTATACTTTTGCAATTCTCTATTACTTGAAACTTGTTTTCTTTCCCCTCCTTTTCTTCACATCTTTTCTCTTTCACCCAACTTCCTTTTTTTTTTCTTGTATTTTTATTCATCAACTTATTTTATTTTAATTTTCTTTTTTTTACACAATTTCTATTTTCATTTATTTATTTTTGTTTCCCTTCTGTCTCTTAATGAAGATTCTTCATCAAAATTCAGTATTGCCTATTTTCATGTACACAATGTTTCAGTTACAACATATTCTTTTCTAGTTTCTCCTCCCCTCCCCTCTTACCTCCACCCCACCTACCCTACCCTACCCACTCACTCAACATCATCAGCTGTGTATTTTTTCCTTTCCCTCTCTCTCTCTCACTCTCTCTCCATCTCCTGGGTATGGGATCTAATTAGTTTTTCGTAAATGAAGACATGTATCAAAATATTGTCTGCTCTGTGAAACGGACATGTTTCTGTCAAGATTAATATTATCGGGACTCAACTCCAAGTTAAAGTGCGACAACCTCTGGCTTATTTGAACTGGCTCTAAATAAGGAGTTTTACTGAAATAAAATCATGACCATACACTACCAGGGATATTTAAAGATCCCTTCCCCCAAGCAAGAACATAAAAAAGCATAAAACAAGTAGAGTATCTCAACTTTATCTGCAATATGAAAATAGTGCATAAAATTGTGCATAATCAATTTGCACTTATTATTGAGTTTATATCCTAATAAAGATACAATTAAATATTTTTTTTATTAAGGTTGGTTAGCTCAGTCAGTAGAACATTCCAACTAAGAACCACAAGGTTCTGGGTTCAATACCAGCCCTTGTACAACTCAGCGTATGAGTACAAGAGATTTATGCGTAAAGTGAGGAGCTGAATGTTAAGTGTGGTCACCACCTGCAGATGCCAAACAATCTCCTTGGTGTAGACTAGTGAAAAGGGGGATAGACTCCCCGTGCTGTTGATACTGACGACTAGGCCACCCCAATGATTTACTTTTTACTAGCTCGTCAAAGTTGGTTTAATGGTTATTGATTTTAACAGCATATAACCCGTCTGGGTTATGTCCTGCCAACACAGTTGGAAGAATATAATGTCATGTAATATTATATTTATACTTTGTAGTAATTGGTTTTAACAATGTGCTTAGCACATTGGGGTATGTTGTATGGTATTGATTAAGTTCATATCTATTGGTATCATTTTATTTCCCTCAAAAGACAGAATGTCCTCCATGTTGACATTTTCAAAATAGATCTTTCATTTGTTTGCTTTGAATAAACGGTTTTTGATATGAGAAAAACCTGCCATTCCAGATAAGTCTTTAAACGTCAAAGTGTTTGATATGTTTCACATTGTGGTTGTTGTTCTGTTTTGAGTATATAGGAATGTGTTAGTCTTGTGTGACAATGCGTAATCAGGAAAATGACTTGTTCCTATCTAGACTTTCTTAAAGCTGGTCTCCAGTCTTCCAAAGTGGGTTTGTTAGGAAGATGTTTATTGTGGATGTTCTTATTCCAGTGTTTGTTGCCTTTTGCATGGAGGACATCTTATAAATTTTAAGGTTTTCAAAGTCAGTATATTTGGAATCTTGAACTTGTCGGATATCACACTAGAGCGATTTAGGCGCAGAGTCAACTCTTTCAGTCCCCTGACTCCTATATGGCTTGAATCCAGCATATCAATCTCCTTAGCTAGTCAAAGTTATTCATACCTTCCTGATTGTATTAGTTGTTTATGTAAACAGATTTGTTCAGAAGTCGAACTTGGTTTCACTATGTCCCTTTTTCTATGACACTAACCTTATAACAAACACTTTTTCCTAGTAGGTATGTATGTATGTATATATATATGATATTACACATAATCAGGATTTATTTAATGCTGTTTAGCTGGGTTAGCTCAGTCGATAAGAGCATTCGCTAGAAACGCACAAAGGTTCCTAGTTCAATCCCGCCCTCGCCAACTCAGTATATGAAGTAACAGGAATATTGTGGCAGTAAAGTAAGGAGCTGATGGCAGATATGGTGCTCACTCAGATGCAGAAAACAATCTTTTTGGTTTAAGAACATTTACCCCTTTTTCAGCTCAGTTTCTTTGAACCATGTATGCATTGAGCGTAACCAGATTCTCAAGAATACGTGGGTCAAAGAACTGAACTGAAAAATGTAAATGTTTTAAATAAGATAACTAGTGCAATATTCTTTTATTCATTAAATATACCACGAAAATTTATTAAATTCTGTTAATTCCGTGATTTTTGGTATTTTTTAAAATTTCGCAGGTATAAATATGATGTGGAAATTTTTAACAAGTCTGTAAGTTCGAATTAACCAACGCTTAGAAAATAAATGTAAAATTCTACAATTGTGTAAGAAGGCTTGGTGCACTGATTCTTATCTACCACAAAGTGATCACCAAGTCACATGAATGATCAGTCTAGTTCTTTGTATTCTGTAGTGGATGATACAAAATACTGTAATTCAATGTGTTATTTGTTTTTATATAGATTTATTGTAAGTGCTATTTGTACATTGTTATAATTCTGTGTATATGTAGCACTGATGCATATCCACTTATATATTTATGTTAGTTGTATTGATAATCTTTTATGTATTGGTGATATATATATATATATAATATATATATATATATTGAGTGTGTTAGTGTGTGTGTCTAATAAGTCAAACAGATGCGTTTATACGTGTACATCTGTGAATGTATGAATGTACATCAATGAGTGTAATGTATTTGTCGGAGATTTAATTTCCTGCTGCAAGTCAAATTTTAGAACCAATGAAACTTGGTCTCAATTGTCTACATTCTTTCGAACATATCAGAGTAGTCAACCAACGCACTTTGAAAAAGTTTTAAAATCTCTTTTTGTTCCCCTCTTCTTAGCAGAGAGGCAGAAGCTCTTTTATCAAAGTTTGGAGACATTCTAATTTAGTTCCCATTGTACACGAATTTTGGTGTGGGGGGGGAGAGGAAGATGGTTGGTGCTTGTAGGTGGGTGGTAGAGGTGTGCATCAAGAAAAAGGAAAGAATAAAATAAAATGAAGAAAATAACAAATGATTCTCTTTCTTCTTTACCGTTTTAGTTTTCTTTAAATTCGACCTACTCCTCTTGCTTTCATTATTCATCTTCTGTATGTTCTTTTCTACATTTTTTTTTTATGTTCTTGGTTACTCCTCTTCATCATTTATATCTCCCTTATTCCGTTTCTACTTCTCTTTTTTATGTTTTTGTTACTCCTTTCTTTCTCATCTCATTCATATCTCCTGTATATTTCACTTTCATTTCATTTCTCTCTTTCTCTATGTTCTTGTTACTCCTCTTATCTTACATCATTCATCTTTTTTATGCATGGTTTTGATACTCCTCTTACTCTCTCAATAATTCAGATAGTCATTTATTCTTTTTATCATGTTTTTGATACTCCCTTATCTCTCATCATTAAGATATCATTTATTTTTTAATCATGTTTTTGATACTCCTCTTACTCTCATCATTAGATATATTATCTTTTTATATGTTTTTAATACTCCTGCTTAGTCTATCATTCAGATATTTATCTTTTTATGTTTTTGATACTCCCTTACTCTCATCAATTCAGATTATCATTATCTTTTTTTATCATGTTTTTTATACTCCTCTTACTCTCAATCATCAGATATCATTTATTTTTTATGCAATGTTTTTATACCCTCTACTCCTCATCATTTGAATCAATTTATCTTTTTTATCATGTTTGATACTCCCTTACTCTCATCATTCAGATATCATTTATCTTTTTATCATGTTTTGATACCTCCTCTTACTTCCTCTCATCATTCAGATATCATTTATCTTTTTTATCATGTTTGATACTCCTCTTACTGTCATAATCAGATATCATTTTTCTTTTTTATCAGGTTTTTGATACTCCTCTTACTCTCATCATGTATTCAACTCTCCTTTATTTTCCTTTATTATCTTACTACTACTCCTTTCTCATTATTTTCATATCTCCTGTATTCCTTTTCTCTTTTTTAGATTCTTGTTATCCTCTTTCATCATTTAATATCTCCTTTATTTCCTTCTCTACTCTCTTTTTATGTTCTTGTTACTCATCTTTCTCCCTCATTCATCATACCTTTTATTTTATTTTGTCTCTTTTTTTATGTCTTGGTACTCACTTTCAGTATTCTTTCTTCTATATCTTATTTCCCTCTTTTTTTAAAATCTTGATCTCTCCTCTCTCTCCTTCTTCAATTTATCTTTCTTTCCTTTTCTCCTTTATGTATTGATACTCATCTTTCATTTCTTCTCTATTCTACTATTGCTCTTTTTGAGTTCTTCATACTCCTCTTTCTCATTCATACCTTTAATTCCTCTTTGTTCTTGATAACTCCTCTTCTCCTTCTCTCTTCTCTCATCATTCATATTTCCTTTTTCTTTCATTTCTCTCTTTCTCTAATGCTTGTACTCCTAATTACTTACATCATCATATATCATTTATTTCTTGTATCATGGTTTTTGATACTCTCTTAGACTGCAGCCCTTCATTCAAATCTCCTTTATTTCCTTTTTATGTTCTGTTACTCTTTCTTTTTTCCATCTTCATCTATATGTATCACTTTTATATCTGATACTTTCCTCTTCTATCATTATTTCATTCAAATGCTTCTTCTTTCTTTGACTTTTTAATAATTTCGAACTCTTTTATTCTCATCATTCATTAGATATCCTTATTTCTTTTTTTCTTTTTATGTTATTGTTTATCTCGTGTTCTTTTTAACTCCTTAATCTTTCTTTCTACTCCTTCTTAAATAGTCATTAGTTATCCTTTATTTCCATATTTATTTCCGACTTTTTAATTTTTTTTTAGCATCTCTTTCTCCTCACTGCTTTATCTTTTTCTTCTTCGCTTTCTCTTTTTCTCTCACATGTTCATTTTTTAAATCTTTATATCCATCAATTATTCATTTGACTTTCTTTCGTTTCTTTTCATCTCTCTTTTCCTCCTCTCCTTTTTTATCTCTTCTTCTCTTACCTTTTCTTCTCACCTCAACACCCCTTCCTCTACCTCCGCCACTACTTCTTTCTTTTCATTATTCAAATTTCCCCTCCCTTTCAATTTTTCCAGCCCCGTCATTTTTGTTGCCCCCACCTCAGTATTTCTCTCTTCTCCTACAAGTCAATCTGTAGAATTTTAAAGAAAAAAAAATCTTATGCTTTTCAAAGAGTAAACCTGCTATTTAATCTATGCCAAATCTTCCAGAAGACATGTTGAGTCATTTCCAAATACTAGCCTCCAAATGACAATCTGATTGCAAACAAATGAAAATTCTGCTCACTCCAGTATGTGGTGATGTTGGGGAGGCAGGAAAAGGGCCTAGCACTGGCTTGTCAACAACCTGGCATTGAAAAGGATTAATTTCTGTCACATCACAGCAAAAAGACTAAAGTTATCAAAAAAAAGAAAAGATTAACATAACTTTGTTATATATACATATTGTGTGATGCATCTGGAAACAAAAACTTATTTCCCCCATATATATATATATATATATATATATAATATATATATCAATATTATTATTATTTAAGCAGGCTCTGTAAAACCATTCGGAAATATTTCCTTTTTCATGATTTTCTGGTATAGTTGTTCAAGTCTCTTCTTGTTTTTTCCCATACACTAGATTCTAAGATGGCTGTCTAAATCATCCAAGATGATAATGCAAAAATGTAAATCCTTATTATTGGTGTGCTTATCCCAACAAATTCTTAATTCTTATGATAGTCATCACCTCAGCTAAATATAATGGACGTTTTCATTAAAAGAAAGAAGAGGGAAGAAAAAAGGACATGCTACACAGAAAAAATAGTGATATTGCATCTGTTTCAATGAAAAGATGAAAAGAAGGAAGAAAGAAGAAAAGAGAGTAAGAGAGGGTTAATCAATATTATTAAACTTTTAACATATTGAACATATATGCAATAGCTCTTTAAGTAAACATATAAATGTAATAATTTAATCAATCATTCTTGTGGTATATCCATGGGTTCCGCTATACTATTGGCAAATTGGCCTCTTTAAAAATTTTGACATAATTAAACCTCAGTGTAATAACTCTTTGCCTACTATAGGTCCCGGTAGTAGAAGATAGTAATATTGCTTAGTTTAGTCTGCACAAGGCCAGAAGTAGACGACACCCAGTGGAAAATCAACTTGCTAGTAACATCAGCAGCTACTGGCTAACCATCTATGACAAAATAAAAGGCAGTTGTGTTATATGTATGTCCCAGAGAAACTTTGAAAATAAAATCAATTAATGATCAAAGTAATATATATACAGCTATTAACATAACACCCAGGGCTTGGTTTGACAAAAAGAATGAAGATTGAGTTATATTGGGAAGATATTAAAAATTAAATTGACAAGTACAGAAGGGAAAATCATTGGCATGTTATTGTTTATCATTTTTTTTGTAATTTTTTTTCGCTTTGAAATATCATATTGATTGATTGAATTGCCGTCATTTACTATCTATCATTGATGGAAATTTCTTACTATATTGTTTATATCAATTCGTGGGGATTTCTTCTGGGGCAACCAGCGAGGATCTCACTCGCACTAAATAATAATCGGATCTGCGAGACTAAACTTTTTGTTTTGTTTGTTTTGTTTTATGGCATATCAGCCTCAGTGGTCATTTTAATGCCAATAAAGTTTTGAAATAAATCATATTCTATGGATAATATCAATTTTTTTTATAAATGCATTTTTCTATTTAAAACCATAGATGGGATCCTTAAAGGTACTACCACTCCGGGTCAGAGTGACCAGGGAGCCAATGGTGATAAAGGAGTGCTGCCACATCACCAAACCTCCAAAACTGGAACTCAACTCAATAGAGTTTAACGTCATTCCAGGACATGAAGACCCTCAGCCACCGCCTTCCTAGCACCCATAGTGAATAAATAAGGGTTGGGGCTGCATAAGGGCAATAGGTTGGGCAATCATATAGGTGCAGGGCTTGAACATGACCACCGTATGATCGGAGTAGGTCTCTCCGACCGCCGTCTAGCCTAAAAAGGGCCAAGTGGAGTATTGCAAGTCATAGACCCTGCTCAGCGCCACTGGGTTCTATCCTAAGCATCACGGTCGCCACCCACAGCCAAACAGGTAGCCCATTGGGGGAGTTTACCCTTCTGCAGTGGTGCAGTAATAATGCCCACCGACAGGGCGGACTAACTTTTTAAACCCCCCCTCTACCAGGTGACACAGAGAGCACTTCAGTTACACTATAAAAGGTGCGCAACAAATCTTACATAGAAAATAGATCAAAATGTAAAGACAAAAATCAATGTATTATTAAGTTGTTCTTTTTTGGTTTCTTTTCTTTACACATTTCCAATACTGATTGGGAGTTTCTCTCTGACGATAATAATAAACATTTATTCTTTTAATCTAGGATTGGAACACTTAAACTGTTCCAATCATAACAATCCCACTTACTTTCTGTGAATCCTCAGCATTTATTTGAACTCTGTTATATTTTTCTTAAAGCCTCTGACTACATTATACTTATGTGGAACTAAGTAATTCCATTATTATTCATCAATATAATTAAAGCTACAAAAACATGGTAGTAGTCATTAACTAAGCATAGCTTAGTTGTAGGCACAATACCTGAAGTAGAGGGCCAGCCTAGTGAGAGTCAAGACTCACTACTAATGATTATTAGCTAACAGTAAACACTGCAAGGAAGCCCCCTCTTAATGATCAATTGAGCTGGTGTGAAAAAATTTTCAAGGAGAAAATTATAATGGAGAATTCAGTATCTGTGTCTGTTAACTGAAACTATGTCACTGCCTTATGGTCACAAAGCCTCTATGGGAGATTGCATAAAGTTTATCATGATGTTAATTTATAGTCAAATATGGATAATAGAAGAAATCTTAATTATTAATGATGTCTCCTATGAATCTTAGTTAGATTTGGCTCTAAATACAACCATGTTATTGGTGTGTTAAACAGCCATGCGTCATAATAGCTTAAATAATGAAGGTTTACATAAAATGTGGTGTATGTTAATTTGTATAACTGTTAACAAAAACCAGGTTTTAATAATAATGTACTCTGTTTATTGATTCTAATAATTGTTGTTTCATTCTAAAATGGTATTAAAATCAATCCTATGTATAGAATTATATAAGAAACCATTAAAAGCTAATAGAAAAGTGATTTTATGGCATGTCAACACTTGTTGGTTATCTTCATGCTGAATACATTTGTTTTTCATTCTTGATGGGTATTCAAAGATCGACTTTTTAAACACATTTTTCCCACACTAACTCTTTTTTTTCTATTAGACCATAGACAAGACCCTAAAAGGTACTACACTTAGGGTAAAGTGGACCGGGATGTAATGGCAATGAAGGGTACTCCACACTCCCCAGAGCTCCAGAATTGGAAATTCATCAGTAGATACAGTTTAACGCCATACCCAGGACAATAAGACCCTCAGTCAATGCCTTCTAGCACATATGATAAAAAGGGTGCAGATCTGCCTTAAGGGCAATATGGTTGGAAAAATCATATAGGTGCTAGGGTTTGAGATGACCAACTGATTTTAGATGGGGCCCTCTCTGACCGCTGTCTAGCTAAGTAAGGGCCAAAGTGGAGTGCTCAGCCACCAGCATTCCATACTCAAAGAATCGTGGGTTGTCACCCACGGCCCAGGTGGCTCCATTGGGGGATTTCACCTTCTGCAGAGGTGCAGTGGTGTATTCTTCTGCTGCCAGCTGACAGGGTGATTATCTCATGGGTAATAAATGAGGACATAGAGGAAATTAAATGAAATACAATGGTACAGCTTCACACCATATTCAAAAGCGAGGTTTCTATGAGTTGTTCTGACCAATAGAACCTTGATCGAATAAGTGTGTTGAATGCCAAGGGGGGGGGGCACTATTTTGAAGAAAATTGAGTTTTCATTCATTGTTCAATTTCAATCTTGGCAAATACAATATTAGTCTGGATATATTTTTCAACATAAAAAGTAAAGTCAGCAGAGTGACCTAGTGTCGGTATCAGCCAGACAGTGAAGGAGTCTATCCCCTTTTTCCTAGCTGTTTTGAAGAAAATGAGTTTTCATTCATTGTTCAATTCAATCTTGGCAAATACAATATTAGTCTGGATATTTTCAACATAAAAGTAAAGTCAGCAGAGTGACTAGTGTCCGTATCAGCCAGACCGTGAAGGAGTCTATCCCCTTTCCCTAGCTGTAATCTGAGAAGATTGCTATTGCTGAGATAGAGGGCACCACATCTACCAATTTTACACACACATCAGATTACACAAGCTGTGCAACTCCTGTGACCTGTATTGAACCCAGAACCTTGTGATTTTTCTAAGTGAAACCTTTATTGGTGAGTTAAATTGGCCCTGTTTATTTTTTTTTTTAGTTTTAAGATGAACCATTGTCAATTATTATACTCATTTTGACTAGTATTTCTTCATCTTTTAAATTCCAGTTGCTTCTTATCACAACTGGAGTGGTAATATTAACCATAACTTGGGGTAGGTATGAACCTTCCCATAAGGATGGAGAGGTTCATACCTTTCCAAGTGTGTTAGTCTTAAAATGAATATGATAGGATGACTAGTACAAACTCTCTTACTATTGAAATGTTACAATCCAGCATGTGAACCACTATTCTATGGGAACTCTTCCCTATCACAACTAATAAACTGAATGTGAATAAAAAAGAAAGAGCAGACCAAATTTGAGACTAAATTAAATACAAGATAACATTAATAATACTAATATATGCATTTTAAAAAAAAATCAGCTCTGCTGTGAGTCATGTGTTTTCGGTATAAATGTTGAAATACTGACTGATGAAATAAGCCGTAATTTTTAAGTCTTGTTTTAGAAAAAATCATCAGACATTTCTAATGTTTCATTTGTAATTCTTTATACTCTATAATCATATCAAAGCAAATTGGGTTTTGTGTTTAATGTGGAGGAGGTTCTTTGTGTGGGAGGAAATGTTGCATACAGGATGCAAAATGTCTTAGCATTTAAAACAGAACTAATTTAACCCTTTGAACTCCTGACTTTCTGTCTCTAACATATCTTGTACGTTACCTCTCAAAAGGCACAAAAGAATCAAGCATGAAACTTTCAAAATCATCTCAGGGCACAGGTATCTTTGTTTAACTTCAATCTTTCCACAAAAAGGCGGCTTCTATGAGGGCAATCCTAAAGGTAAGGTCTCCAAAATATTTATAAATCACAGAAAATATCTATTGTTTATTGGTTTATTGTAAATGATATCTACAACATTTTAAAGTTTGAAACATGTATCAATTTTTCTACAGAAAGTGAAGGGACTGAAAGAAAGAGTGTAGAGAAGATAGATAGAAAGAAGAGTGTAGAAGAAAGAAGATAGAAAAGAAAGAGTATAGAGAAGATAGATAGAAGAAAGAGTGTAGAGAAGATAGATAGAAGAAAGAGTGTAGAAGATAGAGAGAAAGATTGTAGAGAAAGATAGAAAGAAAGGATTGTAGAGAAAGATAGAAAGAGAGTGTAGAGAAAGAGTAGAGAGAGAGAGAGAGAGAGAGAGAGAGAGAGAGAGAGAGAGAGAGAGAGAGAGAGAGAGAGAGAGAGAGTGTGTGTGTGTGTGTAGAGAAAGATAGAAAGAAAGAGTGTAAGAAGAAGATAGAAAGAAAGAGGTGTAGAGAAAGATAGAAAGAAAGAGTTTAGAGAAGAAAGATAGTAGAGAAAGATAGATAGAAAGAAAGAGTGTATAGAAAGAAGATAGAAAGAGTAGAGAGAGAATAGAGTAGATAGAGAGATAGAGTAGATAGAGAGAGATAGAGTAGAGAAAGAGTGTAAAGAGAGAAGGAAAGAAAGAGTGTAGAGAGAGAAAGAAAGCAAGAAAGAGAAAGTGAGAGAATAAAAGAAGATAAAGTGTAGAGAAAAAAAGAAGAAAGAATGATGAAAAAGAAAAAAAAAATGAAGAGCTATAAAGATCTAAGAGACTTCCATGGTTTTAGTTGTGCCATTCTTATCAATTCCTGTTGACAAAACATAATGGATGGACATTAAAAACAAGCAGAATAATAATAGAATTATAAACTCTTGATCTATTTACTAATTGTTAATCACTAAGTGAATCAGAAGCAAAGGCTAGATTTGTTTGTAAAAGAATTCAGATGGAAATTGAACAGATTAAATGCTTAATGGCATATCAATCTTTGTGGGTTATTTAACCCTTGCAGAAGAACAGAAGTGGTACTATTTAACCCATAGCTGGGAAGTGATGAAGCTTTTCTTACCTTTGCCAAGGGTCTTAGTCTGAAAGGGAATATTATTGTGCAACTGGAGTTCAAGTTTGCTTACTACAATGTCATACTCTACCACATTAGCCACTATGCTACAGAGACCCCCTCAAGAGGTTAGATATATAAATCAGAAATCCACTTGGCCTTAAGCTAGATTGGAAGCTGTAGAGGCTACCTCCAATTAATCAGCTGGTCCTATCAAGCCTAGCATCTATAGGATTGTCTTAACCCTATTGCCCTTTATGGCAAGCCCCAACCCTTTTATCATATATGTGCTAGAAGGCAGTGGCTAAGGATCTTAGTCCTGGTATGACTTTAAACTGCATCTATTGTTTAAGTTCCGCCTGGAGCTCGGGGAGTGTGGAGTATTCTTCATTGCCATTACTCCCAGATCCACTCTGACCCGAAGTGGTAGTACCTTTTAGGGTTCCATCTATGGGGTTAAATAGATTTTAAAAAATGAGGGTTAAAAAAATGATTAAATTTTTTAAAAAAGGGAGAAAAATACTCAACAAGAAGAATAAAACGTCTTTTAGCGTAACATAGCCCAACAAGGGTTGACATGCCATAAAATTCATTTAACCAACCAAATAGAAATAACTGCTTTTGTCTGATACTAATCTAAATGAATAAACTTAAATTTTTTAATTCATGTTATTTACTAGGATTAGTCAAGCTACATAAAAAAAATAAAATTCAGCTTAGTCTGACACAAGGGTGAGAAGTATAGAGCATCCACTGAGACTTGCCAACCATTACACCATGCAAAGTACTCTTTTTATTTACTAAGCTTAGCTTAGTTGCAACGATTATATATTAAAACAAAAAAATAATGAAAGTTAAAACAATATGGAGGGGGACAGACCTTCAGACCACCATATATATATATATATATATATATATATATATGGGTTAGCATATTTTCATTCAAACAATTAGTTAAAAATAATAGAATCCTTATTCTTTGAAAGTTTTTTTTCTGACAAGTTTTCTAATAATTTTGGGGATGTTATCATCTTAAAGGTATTATCAATTATTTGTTAACCAAATTTGTTTTGAATATATATATATATATATATATATATATATATATATATATATATATATATATATTCAAATTGTCACTGATCATGTAGACATTATCACTTGATTAATAAACTATTCAGCTGTAGACAAGTGTTCAATTATAAAACTTAAACAAATCTAAAGTATCAATCTTGATAATTTTGATCATACTCCTAAACATATTTTTAACTTTACAAAAGATCAAAAAGAAACTTGAGATAAATCTAGAAAAACTGCCGGTTGGAATAAACTGACCCTCTCTGATTCTGGTATTGTGCATTTAATTTTTGCCTCCAGGAAAATGATTAAAGATCATCTGGGGTTAAATGTGGGTCAATTATGTCTTAAACAATTGGTATAATAACAAGTCTGTGTGCTGATCCTCTCTGTAGCTGACAGCTATTATGACCTTTGGGAATCTAACTTGAATTAGCTCAAGAAAGACATGAAAATTCTTGCAAGATGTTTGAAAAGGAAACTGAATATTAATCCATTGATCTAATTCTTGCAGCCCGAAGCCATTCTGACCTCAGTTACCTCCTTTCTAGTATCTGGACAATTCTTGAGAGATTCAACAATATATGTAATGGTATGCACAGGAAGAACCAGAAATGTATTTCTGAAGACACAGTAATTGATGTGATTCCTGGTTTTGACTCAGCCTCACAATTCATGTTACACCAAAAGATTTGACTTAAGCAATTCTTTGAATTGGTTCATTAAACCATATTGTGTTTATGATTTCAACTCAACAGTTCTATAACATTTTTATTTATTTATTTTTTGTTGCTAAGCTATAATATAATCAGTTTTTTTGTGGAATATCTTTTTATATCCACTTCTAGATAGAGCATTAAACTTTCTTTTTTTTCCCACCAGTAGGTATTTTGCTGTTAAATATCTATATCGGTTTCTGTCTGGGATTTAAATATCAGGTTCAGTTTTTCATTTTATAAAAAGAGATTTGATTGGTTGATAAAAGTGAATATTTTATTGGCAGAAGCAATAAAACAAATTTCATTTATAGATATCTTTTTTCTTTTTCTTTTTTTTTTTTTTTTTTTTTTTTTTTTACGGCATATCAACATCAGTGGTCATTTAATGCCAATAAAGTTTTGAAATAAATTCATTCTCAATGGATACTCAGTTTTTTTTATAAACACATTTTCTATTTAACCCATAGATGGGACCCTAACAGGTACTACCACTCCGGGTCAGAATGACCAGGGAGCAATGGTGATTGAAGGGTGCTCCACATTCCCCAACCTCCAAGACTGGAACCTCACATCAGATAGAATTTAACGTCATTCCCAGGATGTGAAGACCCTCAGCCACTGCCTTCTAGTACCCATATGATGAAAAGGGTTGGGGCTTGCCATAAGGGCAATAGGGTTGGAGCAATCATATAGGTGCTAGACTTCAACATGACCAGCCAATTGATGGGAGGGGGCCTCTCGGCCGCCCGTTCTAGCCTAAGTAAGGTCTAAGTGGGAGTTGTCACATGTCATGGAATGCTCATCCACCAGGATTCCATCCTTAATATAGATATCTGTACATAAAACATTTTATTGGTTAATATGAATGCAAACTTTTAGATTTTAACTAAATAAAAGAAAAAATATGTTGGGGAGCTACGACGGAGCAAAATATGTACTCTTCCAGGCATAAGTATTTAAGTTTTAATATAATGAAATAATATAGAAAGCATATAAAAATACTTTATTTTAATTGGTTTCTACATAAAAATATTCCTGAGATTGATTTAATATGTTGGAGAATAAAACAATAATATTAAAGATCATAACACCAATTAATTGTTTTGTTAAAACCAGTATGCAAATTAACTACACCATGTAAACTTATTTTTGAGGTGACATAAAAGATACATTGCAGGAATTTTAAATGCCCTAATAAAATGGGATGTTTTGAGGCAAATCTAACTCGGATTTTCATAGAGAACGTTGTTTAATAAATAAGATTTATTCTATGCAGGGATGCTGATAGCTTTTTGATTTAGTGTGTCCGCGGAGGATGTACATATTTACATTGGACTGAGTTCCCGGGGGAAATTCATGGGTCCCGCCAACTAAGGCGTCTAACTCCTACCTTGTAACCTATCCTGTGTAATTCATTTCTAAGAAACTATTGAAATGTATTTACAGTTAGCTTGAAATGGTAAGGGAGAAAAGAGAAAAACATTGGGGATGCATGGATATGCGTTTTACTGTGTCCTTTTAGATTTTTATGCCAAGGGATGCAGGATGCATACCTATCAGCATCTCTCACTATGTGTTAATAATGATTTTTGACTATAAATTAAATACACATGAATACTTATGAAATTCCTGTGGGTATTGTGATGAAGTTTTAGTTTAGAGACAGACAGTGATTCTCCATTATAATAAGATGAACCAATACATGAAGTATCAGCATTTATAAGTAGAGATTGAACTGACTGACACTAGAAAGTTACATGATTAATGAGATTTTAATGCTTTAAAAAATGTTACTCATTTTTGTTATTTTCATATTATTTATTTCATACATAAAATATCATTAGTTTACCAGACGGATGTCAGGTCAAGTAATCCTCTTCATTGTTCTCAAGGGCAATGAGGTTTAATTGTCAGTGGGCCTTCCTTTTCAAATAACAGGTGACAGTTATA
>JALAJA010001175.1:0-22199 GCA_023376005.1 Doryteuthis pealeii
ACAATGCTGTATATCAGGCATTAAGAAAGTTATTTCTATAGTTTGCTAGTCATAGCACAATGGTTAACAAGTTTGTCACACCGATCAATTTGTAAGAGTAGAGTGTTTGAGATACGCTGGTAACTTTTTAGTGTGTGTGTTTGTTTTAGGTTTATGGCTTGCCGTAGCGTGTCAACTAGCTAGTTTTTAAGAGAAGGATAATAAGTATGGTCCTCACTGAGTGATTCACTAATTTGGTCGTATGTTCGATTAAGCATAACTTGGGGGTATGTTTATGGTTATTTACGTGGCTATAAACTGAATGTATAGATGGAAATTATTAATAAATAACCTCTAGATTGGAAGCTACAGGCTATCTCTTAGGCTGTTCTTAGAACGGACAAAATTACCGTTCGTATGTGTCACCTAGATGGAATTTCCTTATGTGAAAACAAATTGTGATGGTCAATAAAAATGATTACTTTGCCAACATTGTGGGACGTGAGTGATCGTGAGGTAAATGACATGAAACAAGCCCTAAGAAAGCTGGTTTTATTCAAAAGAAATATAAAGTGCATATATAGAATTGATAGTGTGTACTTGGTGCGAATCATTTTTCAAGAACCGAATAATTCGAACCAAAACTGTGTCCAGTTAGAACCAACTGAAAGAATTCGACGCAATAATTCTATCAATGGGAGCGCACATTTTTTGTAGCAGGAATAAGTTGTTAGTAATTTTTTTCTTTCATCTGCTATATTTACCAGCTATTGTTATATACTGACATTTCACAGTACCATATAGCATATAAGTGTTCTTTACTCTTACCTGCGTAATTTTTCTTCTGGCCGGCTTTGGTTCTAATCTTCTAACTCTTGGTCTGGTCTCTTCTAGACAGGTCTGGTCCTTTCTGTATGGGGTTTTGGGTCTGGTTTCTGTTGGGTGATCACTCCTATAAGAAGCCCTGTGTTATTGATTATTTTTTGAGTATAACCACAAGACTCGAATGTACATTGATGTTACTTTTATTGTAAATCCCATACGCAGACAATCGCGCAGATGCTTGCATCTTTGCTGAGCTCGGCTTCTAACTTGCTAACGCTTAAACTACCTATATCCTTAAAACGCGGGAAAAGGCCTCTATGGGGTTCCGGTTCTCACGATCCATCCCGCGCAAGGCAAGGTAAGATTGAGGTCAGCGTCCGTCACTCATCCCAAGGCCATCAGTTCACTAATCGGCCATTATGATTTCTACAATACTTAATAAAAGCATTAGGGAATCCAATAATTATTGTAACATATGGGGGCTCGTCGTGTAGATGGTTATCTTCGAGAAAATGGTCTCGGTGACCCGAAATCAATTCAGCTACTAAATGCCCTAGGAAAGGTATGCCTCCAATTATTCCCCCTCCGTTAATGGTAAATAGTTAAGCCAGACTGGCTCTTTAATCTTGGAAAGGAAATCTCTGAATTCAGCCTGTTAAAATGGCGCTTACGAAATTGACATTGTCTCCATCCTACTAGTGCGAGGGTTTATATATATATAATATATATATATATATTATATATAAGTATATATATATAAGCTATTGAGTTATAATATATATACTATATTTATAATATATATATATATATATAAGCTATTGAGTTTAAATCTACAGTCATAATGATATTTAATAATACGCAATTTAAATTTGAATTTATTGAGAGACTAACAAAAAATGTAGAGCATGTTTTGGCTGAAAACAAAGTTAAAGGTTGGTTTATTGGAATCCAGTACTTATCTGAAGACAACAGAAAGATAAGTAAGAACTAAATATAAAATATCTTATTCAATAGAAGTTAAAAGTAAAAGATATATATTTCTTAATAACAATTTTACGAACCTTTTCTTTTACTATATTTTTTCTTCATCCTCCAATACGTTTTCCCTTATAAACGATGCTCAAAAAATGTATGTTGACTTTGGATCCTTTCTTCAGATATCAGAGTCCAGCCGAGCGCTTTTCCTTCTTAATTTCAATATGAAAGTATTGTATTTGGGGAATGGTTACCTCTTCAGCAGATTTTTACTCTTACTCTAGGTATAGCACAAAGCCACTGTTGTGGCATATCTATATAAATCTAGAGCCAAAGAGTTATGGGACAGATGCCAGCCTTACCAAAAGAACCAAACGCCGCTACTTACAGAGCGTGTGTTCTCAGGTACTGTCCTCCTATACAGTACGAAGCTGGATCATATACTCACGCACGTGAAGAAACTGAGAACAGCTCTCAACTCAAGATGCCTACGCCGCATTCTTATCCATGCGCTGGCAGACAAAGTGCCCAACACATGAAGTGCTGAAACGAAGCAAACAATAAACAAGCATGTGAGATACGCCTGGGTTGGCTTGGCCATGTCAGGGAATTGGACAAAGGTCGCATTCCCAAAGACTACTGTATGGTTTAACTAGTAGAGGCACCTCGGCCGGTAGGGAGACCACGCTACGACTTTAAAAATGTCTGCAAGAGAGACATGAAGACCATGCCGACCAGTCGACATAAGCAGAATGAGGGGCTTGTGCAGAAGACCCGTACGACACTGGGCACCCTCCTCGTCAAACAAGGAGCGAAAAGGAATGAAAAAATGAGGGGAATGAAGCCCGCCGCCGAAAAGAAGTTTCAAGAAAGGAAAGACAACAGCATTCTCCAGCAGCATCAACCTTTTTGTTTGCATCACTGTATCTAGAGATTGCATTCAAAAATTGGTCCTGTTCACAGCACTCACGTAGCTGTAGATTAAAAAAAAGTGGACTCTGCGGCACGTCTTTAATCAGAGAGCGGAAGGATACAAACACAGAAATATCCTGTGACAAGAATTGCTAAACATACACGCTACAGTTGTAACGTCCGCTGAGTGGCCTGTTGTTTGTTATCAGCGTGGCAACCGAGGGAGTCTATCCCCTTTTTTCTAGGGAGATTGTTTTTTTGCGTCTGAGTGGAACGCCACAACTATCATAACAGCTCCCCACTATTACCACAAAGAATCCAAAACTGTATTTGTGAGCTCAAGTTGTGGAGGACTGGTATCGAACGCCTGAACCTTATGGTTCTAGTGATCTCAACAAATACCGACCGAGCTACAGTTACTGTCATTTTTTTTAAATCATTAAATTATAGCAGACTCTGAGCACAGTGTGGGTCACCCCCCCCCCCCCTCATTAACTTCATTAATAGATCTACATGAGACTGGTAGCCATCGCATGTACACACATCGACTGGGTTCTAGGGAGATTTTTCTCCAGGTTGAAACATCTGCGCCGGGTCACTCACGACTGCGCTACTACCTAACCCTCGAATACAGCGCGAACTAATCTAGATATAAGCGTGCTCTAGAGGGAATTCCTGTATATCTAATTATACTTCAATTAATAATCTAACATGAGACTGGTAGCCTCGAATGTAAACACACTCGAACTGGGTTCTAGGAGAAATTTTTATCCAAGGCTGCATTTGTCCGCTGCTTGATGAGTACAACTCAACTCTTAAGAAATTCTGAACTCTATGAACAAAAATAAAAATAAATAATGGGAAGGAATTTGATATCGACAAGTGTATGAATTTTAAATGCCAATAACACGTAGTATTACCGAAACAATTAATAGTGCAATATGACTGGAAGGTTGCGGGCAATTCTATGAAGCGTTGATACGACATCCAGGGTCTCTCTGACCAGTGATCCCATCTTAGATCAAATAGATCGTTTAAAAATCTTTTGTTATCGATAGGCCCGTGTGCAAAAAGAAAATCTTGAAAACAACAAAAATTACACAAAAATATGTGAATATGAACATACAATGAGATGTAACCCTAACATCTAGGCCGATAAAATAGTCTAGACGGGATATTACTGCCGTTAAAATCGATCAACTGGTGGAAATGGCTATAACTGAAAAACAGAAACAAAAAAGAAGCAGATCCTGCTACAAACAACATTTCCAGAATGTATGTGTAAATCATGAAGACATGAGAGAGTTTTGACAAGTTTGGATTTGTGATTTCTAAATCAAGAAATCTCTTGATTAGAATTTTTTACCCACAAATATGAAATACATGATGTAATATCCTGCTAAGACCGACGGACAAATGCAAGCTGTTGATCCCAAGACGTAGATAAGTTTTGAATGGCCTTAGTCGATTTCTTTATCATTGCTGCTCCATGTTTTCTGGCTATTTCTCTACTTAATGCGTGTTTTCTTGCTTTTTCGTCGGTCTATACTGAGCTCATAGTTTGATTTTCCGGGATCCAACTTAAACACGTGGCGCTGTAAGAATAAGCAGAGGCGCCATGATGAGGTCAGCCCAAACGCGGAATCTCACGTGGTCGATGTTCATTTATTCCTTACTTTTAACTTTCTTAGGGTCTATCGACTTCCTTAGCCAACAGAAGAAGGCCGCTCGAGAACTTGGGTGAAATCTTGTTCTATTCTTACGGTTAAACGACTAAAATCAAATACCAAACTACATTACAAAAATATTACGATCGCCTCAAATATCTAATGGGAAAAGTTTAAAAATGTTCTATACTCTCTACAGGACGTTCGCCCCCGTCATTCACTCGGCTTACTGCTTGGCTGCAACACTGACTCAAAAGTAACGCTAGCTTGGAACTATACATGGAGCCCTCGTGCGTTCGAAACAGATGCTGGAAGGCCCGCAACTCTTTAAAAGGCCAGTGTGAGGCCACTTAATCCTTCACTACAATCCAACCACGTAAAGCCCAACAAGACATAGCTGGTAACTGCTCTAGAATAAAGACGAGCTCAGAAGTTGACGATTATCCTATAGCAGATACATAATGGATATACCTGTATGCATCGGCCTCCATTAATAGTGTTCATAAGTCAGCTCTGGATTCTGGATGTGTGCGAATGATTTAGACAAGGGCGATGACTGATTGAGAAGGTTGGCGACAAGAGTTAAATGAATTTTTAACCGCAATTGAATAAGATAATCTAAATTAAATTGGACACTGCTTGAAGAAGCTAGGACAACTCATTGTGAATGGTGAGGCAAGGAAGAGTCTGGAAATCCGTACTGTCACCAGCGGCAACTTGTGATGATATGAATAATTATTTCAATAACTGTTTTCTTGATTAATGGATAATTAGAATGAGGCAGCTTAAACAGAAATATTCAAATTGAAAAGAAAATAAGAACTTATTTGTATCGATAAGGAACTTCAATATAATGTTGAGATAAGATGATTAAGTATATGAGATAATATGACATAACCAAATTGAGTTATAGTTAATACAATGATTATTAACAACAATAACAATTTTTTGTGTCGGAATGAAGACCAAGAAAAAACAATTGTATGTGGATCAAATAGTGGTTATTTTACTACGTATCGTAGTCATTAAATGTATTCCCTAGTTTTAAACGTTTTGCCAAAGCCAATTTTCGCCCACGGTTGTACCAAACTGTCTTTTGATATTTTTTTACCTGTATGATGGGATATTTCAAAGTTCCTATCTATTTAACCTGAGTAACTCAACAAAAGATGGCAGGGGGTGTTCACGTGACTGATTTTCTGTGTAGAACAAAGGGCATTTGTGGGAAACAGATTGGCAGTGGTGGGGAACTGAGGCTTAAAGAAGGCAAATAATTAAAATCTCTTTAATATACCAGAATTTTATTAATTATTCATAATGTTATTGAATAATGCAATTCTTAGATATTGAAATATTTTATATTGAATACTTTTCCCTAAAAAAAAAACCCTTACCGCTAGACATATTACTTCTTGAGGAATCATCAAAGTGTCAAAAAGCAAAAATATTAATGTCACAATCATTATAATGTAGTATTATCTAGTAACATAGGATTTGATGAGTCACTCATTATGTATAGGAAACAGAGTTTTGTTAAATTATAACCCTGTCAATCTGAAAGAAACACAAGCATTCTTAACGAAATCCCGCTTTAAAAGTGTTCGAAACAACCCATATGTTATTTCACTCCTATTGCAGGACACTTCAAGTAAGCCATTATATCAGCAAGGCAATACCTTCCTAATGTTTACGTCTTCCCGTAATTCCCTCCCTTTTTTTCCGCAGCAAAGGAATTAAAGGCTTTCTTTTTTTCTCCTTTGGTAAGGAATGCGTTTTGACATTAAACAGCCAGTTGAGTGGATCCATTGGAAAAGGAAAATAATTAAATACTTTTGCTGATTGTTCAGCATACGATGTTTGTTTGGAGGAAACGGATTGTAGTATACACAGGCGTTGTTTGCCACACTTTTAACAAAAAGGAAATCACTGTCAGAATCAGTCTAGAGAGAAAGAAAGAAAGAAACAACAAATAAAACAAATGGGATAAATCTACGTGTTTGGAATTTTCCAAGATTGAAATCTATTCACCTGGTCGTGTAGAATGGAAACATAAACTTAAATATTGCAGAGCAGAATTCGAAACTCATTTAGAATGCAAACTTATAATGAAGAGAAGAATTTGAATATTTTATTGAAGATGACATTTTCACGTGTTGTCATATGAAAAATCTTTATCCATTTTATTTCCTTAAAATCAGCAAATAGTTTCTATTTAAACAGAAACCCAATTTAATTCTCACAGACTCTGCCCCAGAATTAAATTAATATGAATAATACTCATTTTTGATGCACAATACTTGACAATAATGAAAGATGATTTTGAATATTTTATTGAAGAGTGACACTTTTTCACGGTGTTGTCATATTTTATATATTTATTTTCCCTTAAATCAGCAATACGTTTTCTATTTAAAAAATTTCTTATTCCCTCAGCTGTCTCCCCAAACATCAAAATTAATAGTGAAATACTGCATTTTTTGGACTCACAATACTTGATAATGAAAGATGAATTTTGAAATATTTATTGAAGACTGACTTTCACGTGTTGTCCATATTAAAATCTTTATATATTTTATTTCCCTTAAATCAGCAAATAGTTTCATTTAAAAGCCTTCTTAACTCTCCTGCTTCTTCCCACATCCAATATAATAGTCCATAAATATGTATTTTCAAAAATAGTCTGTTTTCTTATTTTTTTTTTCGTTACGGTTTTTTACATACAAGAAACGATGATACTGAATTAAAAATAACGGAAAGTGTGTATAATAAATATAGTTTTATTTAATGTATAGCATAGCTAATGTTTCTATTAAGACTGACACTTAAATTTCACACCTGCTAGGGGACCAAATAAAAGTGTCTCTCAACCGACCTTTATGGGTGCATCTTCAAGTACTTCCCTGTCTTCTTACTAAAAATGCCACGTAAAGGGGAGGTGTAACTCATCCTTATTCCCACAATGGAATAGCTTTGGATATGTTTTGTTAAAGGATAATCTAATGGTTTCATAAAATCAACACTTTCAATTTTATGTTCAAGATTATAGTTTCTTCTTAGGCCGTCCATGATGATGTTGTTATATATATTCTAGCATAATTTCAATCTTCTCAGGACATTTTCATGTTTCTCAGAAACTTCTCCTTTAATTCTTTTTTTTTTTTTTTATTCGTTTCTGTCTCCAGAAAATTACAATTAACTTATCAGTAGACTTCTGTAAAAAGATGTAATAATAAAAATAAAAAAAAACATCATAGTAGAACTCTCGCTTCCTTCTCATTTTCCACAATTACACAAATAGTTTTTTGGAAAGACAAAACCGTTTTTTTTTTGGTTAGATTAGATATGGACTCATAGTGTCCAAAAGGTTGTTCAAATTCTGTCACCTTTCCGCTAGATATAATATTTTCAGAGAACAGATAAATCTTTTAGCTAAACTCACACAGTTGGAAATACTGGTTAAACAGTGTTTGTGCTTATGTGAAAGTCATGGAAAAGGAACTTAGTGACACGAGTTCAAATCCTGGGACAAAGAATGTTTGTCATTTCACATAGCGGCTATTAAATATGGGATAAGGTATTATCCAATTATTCTCTTTCCAGCTAATGGGTAATAGTTAGGGGTGTGGGCTCTTTAAATTCCGTTAACCAACCAGTCTAGGAGAGGAAACTCTGGAATTCAGATGTTAGTTTAACATTAAATAAATGACCTATGTTTATAATCTAACACACATATTTGTGTGTGGTGTGTGTGTGTGTGTGTGTGTGTGTGTGTGTGTGTGTTGTGAATTCAAAGTGACTAACAAAATCCAAATTTGTCCAAATGAATGTCAAACTTATTTAGATGATTAATATATGTTACTATCGGTAAATATTCTTAAAATTCTTCGTTTGATCGACCCAAGATATATCGTTCAGCGTGAAATCTCTAGCAGGAAATTAAAAAACACACTTTAAAAATTTTGATTATTCGAGTATATTATCTGTAAAATTTCTTCTTTTGCATTCGAGTCGCATTTATACTTTGTTAAAAAAACTTACAACACGCTGAATTCGTTGGCTATTGTCTTCTTTCCGTCTCAAATATTAGGATTGATGAACCTAAAAAATAGCCAGTTGCTTTGAGGAAAATGTACGCTGATATAAATTAGTCAAAAAATAGGCAAAAGTATTTTGAATTATTGCGAGGAAATACTAAACACTTAATGCCATTTAACTAACAACACGCAAACTATTTGATTTAAAAAAGACTGTACTACTCTTCATATTTATAAGTAAAAAGTAAAGGCTGCATATTGGCCTATTCCTCCGTATCAGCGAACAGCGAGGAGTCTGTCTCCTTTTTGCTTGCGCAAGGGATATTGTTTTTGCTGGGGTGGAGCGCTCCAGATGCTTTAACGCACAGATCAGATACCCAAGCTGAGCTACTCGTGCTCAGAAGATGGTGAAGGAACCGATATCGAACCTAGAACCTGTTAATTATATAGGTGAATGCTTACTAACGTAGCCTACATGTTCCTTTTATAATATAGAAATAACAATACTTTTCTCTAATGATATTACCATTACTACTACTGTTGCTTTCGTTTATACTATGCACAAAAATGGACACTATATAGGTTTTTCCTTTTTCAATTTATATGTAAGAAGAATCATTTCGAAAACCTCTCAACACATGGACCTCTTTATCTTACTTTTTCTTTTGACGTCTGAAGAGAATAAACGAATTTTCTCGTAGAAGAGATTTGGCTTCTACACAGACTTGTAGTGGTTGTCAACCTTATGTTTATTCACTGCTTTAAGCGATCTGAAACAAATAGGTTATTTCACACCATAAGTTTTGAACTTGGGAAAAATGAAATGTAATGTTCAGTCACGAACAGCACAACAGACCAGGTTTCTGTAAATAATGAATTATCATGTGAACTCAATAATTTGTGATTGTCTGCCTGATTTGGTCTTCTCGCTGGTTGGCATAATTCTCAGACTTAAAATACAAAACAGGAAAATATTGGCCACAATCATTGTGACACTGTTATTCTGTCTCTACGTGCACCTATTTTGAGAACAAATAATGCCTAACCATGTAGTACGAATGTATATGAGGTACGATACGTATATGTTGGTTGGTGTTTTTACGGTATATCAACCCTTGCGGTTATTTAATCCTGAACCAAGTCATTTTGATAAACAAAAGGCCAAGTTTCTACATGTATCTCTGATGCTTGAGTGGTCACCCAATTTATGTATTGAACAAGATCATTGCCGCTTAACTTAGATATTCCAGGGGGAATCGGTACTTTCAGCGTGACCTGACCATAATTATACGTTTAGACATAGTTTATCTGTATATATTGTAGGTACATCGATGTGTGTATATTAGTGCAGTATAATTCTCTTTTCCAGCTAAGTGGTAGTTTCCTCTTTTTTCAATGGCATAATCAACCTTTGGGTTTAAATAATGCCAAAGGTATCATTGTAGAAGAAAAGTTAGTAGTACTACTTAAACTTCATAGTTGGGGATGAGTGTTTCATACCTTTCTCAAGCAATAGTTCGAAAAGTGAATATAAAGTAAGGCCAACTAGAGTTCGAACTCTGCTTACAACGATGTCGCATTCAAGCATTTCACTTACTAAATGCACGACCTCTATTCCATTTAGATTTTGTGTCCTGGAATTATATTCCGAATAGGACATGTTATCCAAAGACACAGACATGAGTGTACACCGTCTTTGTATGATTGTTCTTATAATATAAGTTTATATTTGTAGGTACGAAATATATAATGTGTTTACACATGTTTTTATTGGTGAGCATTAAGAGTTAATCTGTAGCAATCATTGAAACAATAGAAGATATTACAATGGCTAAACAAGATAAAAATTCAGGAAGTTTTTAAAAGATAGATTATAAAATGAAAATATTTTTTCTGTCATAAAGTGAAAGTCATTAGCGATAGTAAAGGTCATAAGCTAGAAGACAAGAACTTTTTTTTTTTCAAAATGACTTTGACACTTGAATTGTCGAAAAGAAGACCTGCTTTACTTAGAAGTATTGGACATCTTTTTGAACCCCACATATTCAAAGTTAGTCTGGATATTAGCAGTTCAAGTTATAATTTATTTGATTAAAGTTAGGAAAAGAGGGGAAGAAAGAATGTGTTTGGGCCCATACCGGCTTATTGGTAGGTCATTTTGACTTGACTAAGAGTTAAATATCAACATATTTGTTCGAAGAGCTGTGACAAGTAACCAATAAAGATTACCGATTTCGTTGGTCTCTTCTCTGTGAAGCTGACTTGTGGCTTCGACAGTTTCAATCAAATCGACAGTCATCTTTTTAAAAACAACGAACGTGAGGGGGGGGGGGGTCGGTTAGCTGGTAAAACTATACGGTTGTAGATCATTGTCACATCATCACGATTATCAAATTTTATCACTGTTTGTTGATGGATTTTATCGGCATAACAATCCGTCTGGGGTATTTAGATGTTAGGTGTAAATATATACGTTGTACATCTATATTTATTTTGGTAGTTAACGGTTTTAAACGAATATGTTAGTATTGGTGGGATCTTTGAAGGGTTACTTTTTTAGGTATTGATCGGGTTTTTTTCTATTTTTTTATCCTTCAAAGGACAGATTGTCAGTTAACATTCAAATAGGCCTTAATGTTATTTGTGTTAGAAAAGCTTTTTCTGAGATGCTTCACATTCTATGAAAGATGTGTTTAACAGTGTGGGGGTTTAACATGTTTCACACTCTGCTTGTTTGTTCTTGTTTGAGTATAAAGACTGTGTAAGTATTGCGTGAGCAATACATAATTGGGATAAAGTGACATGTTCCTTTCTGGAACTTCTAAAGGTTGTCTCTAGTCTCCTAAAGTGGTTTTGATTAAAGAGTTTATTGTGTGGTTGTATTTTGTAAATATTAAACACACTGATCAAGGCATTATACACTCAGAATTTCTGATCAAATCGGCTGGTCACATAAAGCCCTAGCACCTATATGAAGTCGCCGACCATATTGCCTTTGTCACAACCCTTTTTATAAATGTATGTGCTAGAAGGCGGTTGCTGAGGGTATTAGATCTTGGTATGACGTTAAACTACATGTAGTGGGGGAGGTCCAATTCAGGAGCTCTGGGGTGTGGCAGTACCCCTTCATCGCCATTACTCTAGGCTTATTCTAAACCGAGTAATAGTCCCTGTTCAGGTCCATCTAGGGGTTAAAAATAATCAAATATGTGTTAAAAAAATGTGTTTAAAATGAGATAAAATTGCATACCAACAAGAATGAAATAAAACAAAAACGTCTTCAGCCTAAAAAAACACAAATAACCAAAATAATTCAGTTTTACTACTTGTCAGAGTATGTGGGGCATCCATATTCTTATGCGTCCATATATTAAAAAACTACTTTTGACAAAGTATCTCTATTCATTATATTGACTAGCAAAATAAAAACTCCCTCCGGGCAATGTAAAAATAGATTTTGAAACATTTGCCTGAGGGTGGAGTTAAAAATTCAATGTCAGCGAGTGTGTACCCTAAGTAAGTAAAATCATCAATTCATTAAGGATTAAAGATAAAACAATTTGAAATGTAAAACTTTAAATATATATTAAAGATAAAACAAACTATATATAGATATATAATACCAGTCATGTATTTATTAAAACTTGTTTTAAAAAACATGAAGACTGTGCAATTTTGCATGTTCAATTTTGAAATGATTTATTCTATGTTATGACGATTTTGGTGAATGTGACGTAAGCAGTGACGTAGTTTTATTACGAAATCTCCATTATTAATAGAATATATTGACCTCCAACAAATGCATACATCATTTAAATTGTTTTTTTTTAATCATTATTACTTTTTAGCATGAGAAACAAACACGACTTGCTAATGATGAATATCCTTAATGTTGGAATTAATTGCCCGATAATCCCAACGTTGTTTAAAGTTATCATTATTTAACAAGCCACTCTCATCGCAAACGTTTTTAACAAAGGAGCGTCTAATTAAGTTGCTCAGAAATATTGATTTCTCCTAAAAATCGACCACAATAGGATTGCTTAATCAAAAGTAAGAGGACGTACTAAACAATTCTTGTATTATTGATCAAACAGTTTTGTGTTCTGATTAGACAATCCATCAAACATTAAATCGGTATATAGCAGTTTGTATTTCGAGTAGGAAATTATCTATTATTAGGGCGATCATTATTTTTTTCTAAAAAACCTGAATATTTTATTATATGTGTGAGATAATGTCTCCCCCCCCATCCCTTCCAATACAATCGGCACTTTGGATAGCGGATGCGCTAAACACTTGCCAGATATAATTTAACAAGCGACAAAGTCACAGTTCATCACTGCTGAAGCCCGCCTGAGCAACTGTGGAAACGCATGGGCGTGTACATTGCTGAGGAAATCACGTGACAAAAAGAGGAAAATAATAATTGTTGTCTTTTGGTGAATCAGTTGAAGTTTTGAGAATAACAGAGTGAAACGTGTTTTGAGTGTCTTAATTTTTTTTTTTTTCAGAAGCCTACCTCCCACACTTTCAGAAATTTAAAAGATGAAAAAGAGTTTTCTTCGCCGCTTGTGAAAAAACGATTAGAAACACAGGCAAAAATATCGGCCAAAATCGAATTAAAACATCAATAAACGTGGAAAACAAACAATAAAATCCTTTAACTTCTTTGATCAACCCGGTGAGAAAAATAACAATCAACGTCCTTTTTGATTATCTCCGGGGGCCAGCACCATGTATAATCTGTTCTACTTAATAAGGCGCCCAGTTTGGTGTAATGCTTATGTCGTATACTTTTACCTTGTGTCACATCTACCCATACGAAACAGGTAGTTTAATTACGGGTTATCCCACGTTAGGTATGTTGCAAGCTAGTTTTATCTCGCCGGATGTCCTATACTGCGACTGAGTGACATACGTAGCGAGGTTTTCGAAATACAGGACATCCCATCGTTATATAAGGATTAGTAGCTAGTCTCGCAAGATCCATACTACGAAAAGCGAGTTTTGGATCTCGCCGATACTTCATACTTGCGCCATTTTTAGGAACGGTTTCGATAAATAAAGACATCATCGTTATAATAATGATATAGTAAGCTAAGTCTCGCAGATCCATTACTACTGCTGTAGTGTGTATGAAAAAGCGAGTTCAATCCTCGCCGGATATTCATACTATGGCGACCGATTGTGTCACATCCTATCCCGTAGCGAACGGGTTTCGGATAAATACAGGACATCTCCATCGTTATATAATGATAGTAAGCTAGTCTCGCAGATGCCATACTACTGAAAAGCGAGGTTGATCCTCGCCGGATATCTCATAATTGCGAACCTTGTGTCACATCCTATCCGTACGAACGGTTTCGATAAATACAGGACATCCCATCGTTATATAATATTAGAAGCTAGTCCTCGCAGATCCATTACTACTGAAAAGCGAGTTTGATCCTCGCCGGTATCTCATACTTGCGACCTTGGTGTCACATCCTACCGTAAGCGACGGGTTTCGATTAATACAGGACATCCATCGTTTATAATGATTAGTAAGCTAGTCTAGAATCCATTACTACTGAAAGCGAGTTGATCCTCGCCGATATCTCAATACTTGCGAACTCTTGTGTCACAGCCTACCCAGTAGGAACGGTTTCGATAAATACCAGGACATCCCATGTTGATATAATGATTAGTAAGCTAGTCTCGCAGATCCATTACTACTGAAAAGCGAGTTTGATCCTTCGCCGGATATCTCAATACTTGCGACCTTGTGTCACATCCTATCCCGTAGCGAACGGTTTTCGATAAATACAGGACAATCCCATCGTTATATAATGGATTAGTAAGCTAGTCTCGCAGATCCATTACTACTGAAAAGCGAGTTGATCCTCGCCAGGATACCTCCAATAACTTGCGACCTTGTGTCACCATCTACCCGTAGCGAACGTTTCGATCAAATACAGGACATCCCCATCGTTATATAATGATTAGTAAGCTAGTCTCGCAGATTACCATTACTACTGAAAAGCGAGTTTGATCCTCGGCCGAAATTTATACTGCGACGCTTTTTGTCACTCCTACCCGGTACGAACGGTTTCGATAATACAGGACATCCATCGTTATATAATGATTATAAAGCTAGTCTCGCAGATCCATTACTAACTGAAAAGCGAGTTCAATCCTCGCCGATATGCTCATACTTGCGACGCTTGTGCACATCCTACCCTAGGCGAACGGTTTCGATAAATCAGGACCATCCCATCGTTATATATGATAGTAAGCTATCTCGCAGATCCCATTACTGAGTACGAGAGATAGCGAGTCTTCGTCAATCCCGCCGGATATCTCATACTTGCGACCATTGTGTCACATCTACCCTAGCGAACGTTTCGATAAAATTACTGGACGATCCATCGTTATAATAATGATTAGTAAGGAGGGGTAGTTCTAGTCTCTGCAGAATCCATTACTACTGAAAGCGAGTTTTGATCCTCGCCGGGATATCTCATTACTTGCCGACCGTTGTGTCACATTCCTACCCGTAGCGAACGGTTTTCGATAAATATACAGACATCCATCGTTATATAAGATTAGTAAGCACTAGTCTCGCCAATCCCATTACTACTTGAAAAGCGAGTTAGTCCTCGCCGGATATCTCATACTTGCGACCGTACCAGACACACTGAACCCGAGTCAGCAGAGATACGGTTGGTCGAGATAAGAGCATGGACATTCGCCATCGTTATAAACAGTATCAGCTAGTCTCGCAGATCCATTTTACTACGAAAAGACGAGTTCCAATCCTCGCCGATATCTCATACTTGCGACCTTGTGTCACAAGGTCGCAAGTATGAATATCCGGCGAGGATCAAACTCGCTTTTCAGTAAGTAATGAATCTGCCGAAGACTAGCTTACTAATCATATATAACGGATGGATGTCCTGTATTTATCGAAAACCGTTCAGCGTACGGGTAGGATGTGACACAAGGTCGCAAGTAATGAGGTATCCGCGAGGATTCAAACTCGCTTTTCAGTAGTAATGGATCTGCGAGACTAGCTTACTAATCATTATATAAACGATGGATGTCCTGTATTTATCGAAACCGTTCGCTACGGTAGATGTGACACAAGGTCGCAAGTATGAGATATCCGGCGAGGATTGAACTCGCTTTTCAGTAGTAATGGATCTGCGAGACTAGCTTACTAATCATTATATAACGATGGGATGTCCTGTATTTATCGAAACCGTTCGCTACGGGTAGGATGTGACACAAGGTCGCAAGTATGAGATATCCGGCGAGGATCAAACTCGCTTTTCAGTAGTAATGGATCTGCGAGACTAGCTTACTAATCATTATATAACGATGGGATGTCCTGTATTTATCGAAAAACCGTTCGCTACGGGTAGGATGTGACACAAGGTCGCAAGTATGAGATATCCGGCGAGGATCAAACTCGCTTTTCAGTAGTAATGGATCTGCGAGACTAGCTTACTATCATTATATAACGATGGGATGTCCTGTATTTATCGAAAACCGTTCGCTACGGGTAGGATGTGACACAAGGTCGCAAGTATGAGATATCCGCGAGGATCAAAACTCGCTTTCAGTAGTAATGGATCTGCGAGACTAGCTTACTAATCATTATATAACGATGGATGTCCTGTATTTATCGAAACCCGTTCGCTACGGGTAGGATGTGACACAAGGTCGCAAGTATGAGATATCCGGCGAGGATCAAACTCGCTTTTCAGTAGTAATGGATCTGCGAGACTAGCTTACTAATCATTATATAACGATGGGAGTCTGTATTTATCGAAACCGTTCGCTACGGGGTAGATGTGACACAAGGTCGCAAGTATGAGATATCCGCGAGGATCAAACTCGCTTTTCAGTAGTAATGGATCTGCGAGACTAGCTTACTTAATCATTATATAACGATGGGATGTCCTGTATTTATCGAAAACGTTCGCTACGGGTAGGATGTGACACAAGGTCGCAAGTATGAGATATCCGGCGAGGATCAAACTCGCTTTTCAGTAGTAATGGATCTGCGAGACTAGCTTACTAATCATATATAACGATGGGATGTCTGTATTATCGAAACCGTTCGCTACGGGTAGGATGTGACACAAGGTCGCAAGTATGAGATATCCGGCGAGGATTGAACTCGCTTTTCAGTAGTAATGGATCTGCTGACTAGCTTACTAATCATTAATAACGATGGATGTCCTGTATTTATCGAAACCGTTTCGCTAACGGTAGGATGTGACACAAGGTCGCAAGTATGAGATATCCGGCGAGGATCAAACTCGCTTTTCAGTAGTAATGATCTGCGAGACTAGCTTACTAATCCTTATATACGATGGGATGTCCTGTATTTATCGAAAACCGTTCGCTACGGGTAGGATGTCACTCAAGGTCGCAAGTATAGGACATCCGGCGAGAATAAACTCGCTTTTCAGTTAGTAATGGATCTGCGAGACTAGCTTGCTAACTATTACCTAACGGTGGGGATACCCAGTATTTAACTAACCTGTTCGCTAATGGGTAGGATGTGACCACAAGGTCGTATTGGGATCCTAGCGTGGATCGACTTGCTATTAAAGTAGTAAATGGATATGCGACAATAACCATTACAACCACAACTGGGCGCCCTTATTAAGTAGAACAGATTAACATGGTGCTTGCCCCGGAGATAATCAAAAGGACGTTGATTGTTATTTTCTCACCGGGTGATCAAAAGAAGTTAAAAGGAATTTATTGTTTGTTTTCCACGTTTATTGATGTTTTAATTCGATTTGCCGATAATTTTCCCTGTGTTTCTAATCGTTTTTCAACAAGCGGAGAAAACTCTTTTCATCTTTTAAATTTCTGAAAAGTGTGGGAGGTAGGCTTCTGAAAAAAAAAAAAATTAAGAAACACTCAAAACACCGTTTCACTCTGTTATTTCTCCAAACCTCAACTGAATTCACCAAAAAGACTAACAAATTATTATTTTCCTCGTTTTGTCAAAGCGTTATTTCCCTCAGCCAATGTACCAACGCATGCGTTCTCCCAGTTGCTCAGGCTTCAGCAGCAACTGTGACTTTGTCGCTTGCAAAATTAATAAGTTTAGCGCCACTCCGCTATCCAAAGTGACCGTATTGTATTGGAAGGATGGGGCGGGGGGAGACATTATCTCATCACACATATATATAAAATATTCAGGTTTTTAGAAAAAAAATAACTGATCGCCATAAATAATAGATAATTCCCTACTCGAAATACAAAACTGCTACTATAACAGATTAATATTGAATGGATTTGTCTAATCAGAACACAAAACTGTTGACATATATACAAGAATTGTCTAGTACGCATCCTTACTTGATTAATCAATCTAGTAGTCGAATTTAGAGAAATTATATATAGCCAACTAATTAGAACGCTCCTTTGAGTTAAAAAACGTTGCTATGAGAGTGGCTTGTTAAAATAATAATAACTTTAAAACAACGTTGGGATTTCGGGCCAAACTACATACATCAGTAAGGATATCATCTAAGCAAAGTCGTGTTTGTTTCATGCTAAAAAAAGTAAATAAAATGATTTAAAAAAAAACAATTTAATGATGTATGCATTTAGTTTGGGAGGTCAATATAATCTATTAATAATGGAGATTCGTAATAAAAAACTAACGTCACTGCTTACGTCAACTTTACCCAAAAATTCTCTCACACACATAGAATATACATATTGAAAATTGAACATGAGCAAATATGCACAGTCTTCATTGTTTTTTAAAACAAGTTTTAATAAATACATGACTGGTATTATATATCTATATATAGTTTGTTTATCATATATATTTAAAGTTTACATTTCAAATTGTTTTATTCTTTAATCCTTAAATGAATTTTGAATGATTTTACTTACTTAGGGTACACACTCGCTGACATTGAATTTTTAACTCCCACCCTCAGGCAATATGTTTCAACAAAATTCTATTTTAACATTGCCCGGAGGGAGTTTTTTATTTGCTAGTCAATATAATGAATAGAGATACTTTGTCAAAGTAGTTTTTTTAATATGGACGCATAAGAATATGGATGGCCCACAATACTGAGAAGTAGTAATAACTGAATTAGCGGTATTTGTGTTATTTTAGGCTTAAGACGTTTGTGTTTATTCATCTGGTATGGCAATTTATATCTCATTTCAGCATCTTTTAAACAACATATTTGATCTATTTAACCCCTAGATGGGACCTTAACAGGGACTATTACTCACACTAGAATAAGCCTAGCGAGTACATGGCGATTGAAGGGGTACTGTCACACTCCCAGAGCTCCTGAATTGGAACCTCCCCACTACATTAGTTTAACGTCAAACCCCAAAAGACTATAACCTCTAGCAACGCCTTCTAGCACATAACATTATAAAAAGGGTTGGGGTTTGTGACAAAGGCAATATGGTCGCGACCTTCATATAGGTGCTAGGGCTTTTAGTGACCAGCCGATTGATCAGAAATTTCATGAGTGATAATGCTGATCAGTGTGTTTAATATTTACACTCTAAAATTGAATAATACAACACCCACAATAAACTCTTCGTAATCAAAAACTTTAGGAGACTAGAGACCAAACCTTTAGAAAAGTCCCAGAAAGGAAACAATGTCACTATATCCCAATTATGTATTGCTCACGCAATACTTACACAGTCCTTTATACTCCAACAAGAACAACAAGCAGAGTGTGAAACATGTTAAACCCCCCACACTGTAAACACATCTTCATAGAATGTGAAGCTTACGCTCTCATCAGAAAAGCTTTTCTAAAACAAATAACATTAAAATCCTTTGAAAAAACCTAAATGACAACTTCCCTTGAAGAGAAACAAAATTATACCAAAGATAGAAAAGTAAACCCGATCAATACCTAAAAAGTAACCCTTCAACACACCGAATCCCCACCAATAACTAACATATTCAATCGTTAAAACCCGTTAACTACAAAATAAATAAGATGTACAAACGTATATTATTCCCTAACATCTAGGCATAAAATAACCCCAGACGGATTGATTGCGATAAAATCCATCAACAAACAGTGATAAATTGAATAATCGTGATGATGTACAAATGATCTACGAACCGTATAGTTTTACAGCTAACCGAACCCCCCCCCCCCCCCCCTCACGTTTCGTTTGTTTTTAAAAAGAGACTGTCGATTTTGATTGAAACTGTCGAAGCCACAAGTCAGCTTCACAGAGAAGAGACCAACGAAATCGGTAATCTTTATTGGTTACTTGTCACAGCTCTCTCGAAACAAATATGTGATATTTAACTCTTAGTCAAGTCAAAATGACCTACCAATAGCGTCTATGGGCCCAAACACATCTTTCTTCTCTTACCTAACTGCGAATCACAATAAATTATAACTTGAACTGCTTAATATCCAGACTAACTTTGAATATTGGGTTCAAAACAGATGTCCAATACTTCTAAGTAAAGCAGGTCTTTTTTCGACAATTCAAGTGTCAAAGTCATTTTGAAAAAAAAAAAGATTCTTGTCTTCTAGCTTATGACCTTACTATCGCTAATGACTTCACTTTATGACAGAAAATATTTTCATTTTATAATCTATCTTTAACTTCCTGAATTTTTATCTTGTTTAGCCATTGTAAATATTTCTATTTGTTTCAATGATTGCTACAGATTTAACTCTTAATGCTCACCCAATAAAAACATGTGTAAACCACATTATATTATCGTACCTACATAACTTATATTTATAAGAACAATCATACAACAGACGGTTACACTCATGTCTGTGTCTTTGGGATAAAATGTCTATTCGGAATATAATTCCAGGACACAAAATCTAAATGGAATAGAGGCTCGTGGCATAGTAAGTGACATGCTGAATGCGACATCGTTGTAAGCGAGTTCGAACTCTAGTTTGCGTACTATATTCACTTTCGAACTATGCCTTTGAGAAAGGTATGAAACCACTCATCCCCCAACTATGAGTTAAGTAGTACTACTATACTTTTCTTCTACAATGATACCTTGGCATTATTTAACCCACAAAGTGTTGATATGCCATTGAAAAAGAAGGAAACTACCACTTAGCTGGAAAGAGAATATACCTGCACTATATACACACATGAATGTACCTACAAAATATAATACAGATAAAACTATGTCTAAACGTATAATTTGGTCAGGTTCAAGCTGAAAGTACCGATTCCCCCTGGAATATCTAAGTTAAGGCGCAATGATCTTGTTCATACATAATTGGGTGACCACTCAAGCATCAGCAGATACTGTAGAAACTTGGGCCTTTGTTTATCAAAATGACTTGTTCAGGATTAAATAAACCCGCAAGGGTTGATATACCGTAAAAACAACCAACCAACATATACGTATCGTACCTCATATACATTCGTACCTACATGGTTAGCATTATTGTTCTCAAAATAGGTGCACGTAGAGACAGAATAACAGTGTCACAATGATTGTGGCTCAATATTTTCTGTTTTGTATTTTAAGTCTGAGAAATTATGCCAACCAGCGAGAGTAACAAATCAGGCAGACATCACAATTATTGAGTCACATGATAATTCATTATTACAGAACCTGGTCTGTTGTGCTGTCGTGACTGAACATACATTTCATTTTCCTAAGTTAAAAAACTTTATGGTGTGAAATAACCTATTTGTTTCAGATTCTAAAGGCAGTGAATAACATAAGGTTGACAACCACTACAAGTCTGTTGTAGAAGCCAAATCTCTTCTATACGAGAAAATTCGTTTATTTCTCTTCAGACGTCAAAAGAAAAAGAATAAGAAGGTCCATGTGTTTGAGAGGTTTCGAAATGATTCTTCTTACATATAAATTGAAAAAGGAAAAACTATACTAGTGTCCATTTTGTGCATAGTATAAACGAAATCGCAACAGTAGTAGTAATGGTAATATCATTAGAGAAAAGTATTGTTATTCTATAATTATAAAAGGAACATGTAGGCTACGTTAGTAGAGCATTCACCTATATAATAACAAGGTTCTAGGTTCGATATCGGTCCTCACCATCTCTCGAGCACGAGTAGCTCAGCTTGCGTACTCTGATCTGTGCGGTAAAAGCATCTGGGAGCGCTCCACCCCAGCAAAAACAATATCCCTGCGCAAGCAAAAGGAGACAGACTCCCTCGCTGTTCGGCTGATACGGAGAATAGGCCAATATGCAGCCTTTACTTTTACTTATAAATATGAAAGAGTAGTACAGTCTTTTTTAATCAAAATAGTTTGCGTGTTGTTAGTTAAATTGGCATTAGGGTGTTTAGTAATTTCCTCGCAATAATTCAAAAATAACTTGCCTATTTTTTGACTAATTTTATATCAGCGTACATTTTCTCAAAGCAACTGGCTATTTTTTTAGGTTCATCAATCCTAATATTGAAGACGGAAGAAATACCAACGAATTCAGCGTGTTGTAAGTTTTATTTTAACAAAGTATAAATGCGACTCGAATGCAAAAGAAGAAATTTTACAGATAATTATACTGCGAATAATCAAACATTTTTTAAAAGTGTTTTTTTTTTAATTTCCTGCTAGAGATTTCACGCTGAACGATTATCTAGGGTCGATCAAACGAAGAAGATATTTAAGAATATTTACCGATAGTAACTATATTAATCATTTCTAAATAAAGTATTGACATTCATTTGACAAAATTTGTTTTGTATAGTCACTTTGAATTTCACAGCACACTAGCACCACTACACACACACACACCACACATCCACACACATGACAGACACAAATAGTGTG
>JALAJA010001176.1:0-13923 GCA_023376005.1 Doryteuthis pealeii
CTCTCTCTCTCTCTGCTCTCTCAAAACTCCTTTGAAACTATATATTTCTCTCTTTAAAACTCTCCCCCTACTCTCTCCCTCCTCTCCTCCACCCCCCCTTCCTCTCTCTTTGATTATTTTCTTCTTTCTCACTCCTACGGCCCCGTCTGTTTTTTCCAAATCTTCTATTGACCAATCCCGAAATCCACAATGCTTGGATTATTTTTCAGGTGGCACTGAGGTATGGTTAATAGTTTTAATCAATTTCATCGTCCCCCTTGTTCCTCGAATCGAAGATAAAACAACCATGGGGCCGGGGGTTAGCTCAGTCGGTAGAAGCGTTCGGCTGGAAAAACCAAGGTTCCTAGTTCGGATGCCGGCCCTCGCCAACTCAGTGTTAAAGTGGCACGTGATCGTGCGGTAAAGTAAAGGAGCTGATGTTAGGTGTGGCGCCCACCTAGACGCAAAACCATTTTGCGCTTGTCTAGCGCTAGTGAAAAGGCGGATATACTCCCTCCCGCCTGATTGGTTGCAACCATTTAGGCCACTCTGACGACTTTAGCTTATTTCATAATGTGGGGTGGGGAAGTTGAATAGCCTTTCCACCCTCAGCAGACCAAATCGTCAAATTCCGTTCATTTTGTCAGTAATCAACACGGCCCGCTGAACACCGTACAATTCCTTCGAAACCCACAAACAGACAAAATGAATATCAGTTTTGCTTACCTTCATCGGTCACATATCGATGTTATGTCGGCATCCGTCGCCTACTAAAGACGATGGCGTAGTGTCCATTTTTTTTATGCTGCATTACATGAAATGGCTGAACAGACCAATTTTTGACTGGCATATCTCTGGTGGGGCAGTGACTGCAAACAACAGTGATGTTTGGCTGGAGGTTGTGTTGTCTCTCCTTCCTTTTGGCTCTCCTTTTCTGTGGCGGCTTCTTTCCTCTGCTTTTTTCCCTCCTTCTCGTTCCTTGTTTGACGAGGAGGGGCCAGGTCGTATGGTCTTCTGTACAAGCCTCCCATGTGTTTCGTGTTGATGTGGCATGTCTCATATCCCTCTTGCGCAGACATCTTGAAGCGCAGGCGTGGTCTCCCTACCGGGTCGGGTCCTCTACCAATTCACCACACACTAGGTATTATGGGATGCCGGCCTTTGTCCATCCTCCTGAACATGACCAAGCAACGCAGGCGTGGTCACATAGTCACAATGGTCAATCATTTCCAGCGTATGTATTTTTTTGTCGAAATCTTGAATCATATATCATTCTTTGACATTTCCGAACAAGATTATCGCATAATCGTGGTTCTTAATCCTTTACATTGATCCGAAGTATCACCGATAATCCAATACAAGTGTTTGTAATAAGTAATTGAGTTACTTCGCCCTGTGTTAATATTACCTTCCCATTGTGTAATCTTTAAACTTTCTGAAAGTATATACACTTCCAAGAAATTGGCAACTGTATTTCTAAGTAGAATAAATATTTCTCAAAAGTCCGACGTGTGTGTTCATTTATTTATTATGCAGTGGTTAAATTAGTGCCTTCCTCGGCAACTTTGTGTATTGACCCTCCAATGATAACAACACTCAGAGAATTGAAGTTTTGTTCCACCGTGGCCTTCATCTGGACAGAATAATATTTATCGTTTAATTTATTTTATACTTGAAAAAAGGGCAAAGGGCCATAACTCCTATATCTACTAAATCAAGGCAGATAAACAAGTCATTCCCAAAGAGAATTCAACACAACACAAAAACCTTTTTTCTTCGTTAAGATTCTTTCCCTTGATCTTTTAAAAAATTGATTTCTTTTTCTCTCTTTAAAATAGCTGTCTCTTTCTATCTTTGAATTTATCTGTTGCTCTCTCTTATCTCTTTGCTTTCTTCTCTATTCTTTTGCTTTGTATATAACAAGAAAGAGAGTTTTAAAAGAGAGAAATCAGATGATTGAGGATATATATATATATATTTATATATCTTATATATATATGTATATATATATATTATAGAGAGAGAGATGAGAAGAGAGAGAGAGAGATATAATTATATATTTCTCTCCTTAAAACTCTCTTTCTTGTTAATATACAAAGCAAAATAATTTCTCTTTTTTTTGTTTTTAAACTCTGCATTGTTTGGAATTGGTTTTTTAAAAGATATCTTTCAAAAATATCTTAAAAAGATATTTGAATCTAGAAAAAATATTTGTTTTGAGACTTTCAAAATGGCGTAAACGAACAGAGTGATCCAAAAATACACACCATGTAACATTAACAGAAGAATGTGTGATGTACGAAGACAGTTTAAGACGAAAACATAAGTTAAATAGGCGCAAAACATGGGATTTTTAGAGGATTTTGAATTGCATAGACAGTCCATGGAGTGGAAACACACTGACTCTTCGATAAATAAAAGTTCTGGACTCCACGGTGAATAAAGTGTTCTGGGACATGAAAAAGGTATGGCACTAACAGTGCTTTCTATAGCCAAAATAACCCAGACGGGTTGATATGCCGTTAAAATCAACCCAATCAACCTTAATTCATATTTGATATAATTATGAATTGGTTTGAACCATTTTTTCGAAATCTTATGAAAACAAAAATTAAAATAAGATTTACTTATTAAATTTGATACTCTTCTAAACATGTCCAAATTAAATAGTGTTTTTATTTGATAAATCTCTCTCTCCTCTCGCTTCTGCTGCTCTTCTCTGTATTTCTATAAATATTATTATTTTTTCTCTTCCCTACTCCTCTCAATATAGCCCCCTCATCTCTCTCTCTCTCTCTCTCTCTCTCTCCTATGTCACTTTCGCTCCCTCCATCTAAATTTGATAATCTTCTAAACATGTCCAAATTACTAGTGTTTTTAATTTGATCTCTCTCGTCATCTCTATTATTTCTCTGTCTCTATTTCTCTCAATTTTCCTATCTTAGTCTCTCTCTTCCACTCTCTTTCTCTATCTTTTTATTCCCCTCTCTCTTCTAATGTATCTCTCATCTCTTTCTCTCTATCTCTTTTCTCTTTTCAATTTCGTTCTCTACTAAATTTTATCACCTTCTAACATGTCCAAATTACTAGTATATTAATCTCTCTCTCTCTCTCTCCCTCCTCTCTCTCTATCTCTTTTCTCTCTTTGTCTTTTCTATCTCTATCTTTCTCTGTCAGTCTGTTTTTCTTCTTCTTTCTTCTTCTCTCTGCTCTCTTCTTTTTAACCCGAAGATTTTCGTGGCGAAAAAACAGAATAAAAACAAAGCAATTAGATTACTTCATAAATAGTTTTTTTTCCATTAAATTAGAAAAAATCTTTGTGTTTTTTTTTTTTTTACTGGAATTTAACAAATTTTGTTTTCTTCCATTTGAATGCATTTTTTATTACGTTTTACAAATTTTGCTGATTTTAATTCTTTATTTAAAAAAAATTCAATTGATTTGTCATCTCATTTTATTTCTCTTTTTGGCTTTAGCATCAAATAAGGAATATTTGAAATAATACAATTGTGTGAAAATGATTTGTAATATATAGCAATACTTGATATATAACAAATTTTTTTTTTATAAAAAATGACTACTTGGAAGCTAAAATTGTTACTAAGCTTGTGACACTATGGTTAAGGGATACATGATCAGAAAATAAATAATAAATAAAAATATGTTAAAGCCCAGGCATAGGTATATGGGTGAGTGGTTGTCCTTTTACGGACACAAAAAATTGGGCCGTAAAATTTAAGAGAATTGAACGGCCACCATGAAGTTAATCCAGTTAAGAAAAAATCTTTAGGTACATAGGTATTAAAAGCAAAAAAAAGGATGTTTTTTATGAGAAAATCTCTTTTGAAGAAATTAAGGTCGGAATATTGGGGCGTGAAGTCTGAAGAAAAAAGTAATTGCTTTAATTTTAAGGGATAACGCTGACGGTAAGTCTAATATTAAATTAAGTAGAGGCATCTGGGTGGTCGGGTCCGTGGGGATTTGTGAGGTGGAATTTTACATATATTCAGTTAAGCTCCAGTCCTTAGTCAGTTTGAGGTGATAATGTCGTCAGTAGAGCAGAGATAGAAATAGCCAACGACCCACATCAGTGAAGCCAGTAATCGACTTAGATTTACAAACTTTCTTGCAGCTGACATAGACCACCACAAACTGCACGAGTGTCACAACTTCCTCTTCCATCAGCGTCCTGTTATCAGACTTTGTGTTTTTTTAAATCCTTGTGAACCTGTCTCTGACTCGTGCCCTTCGAATCGGCCAGCAGAATATCACGTTGGGGTCATCGACATTGTGCAACGAAGGTGAAAGCGGGTGCAGACCGGGTATTATCACAAGCTATAATAAGGTTTAAATTAGTTATTTTGGGAAAGGCCGGTTTAGCTCAATCGGTAGAGCGTTCGACTAGGAACCACAAGGTTCCGGGTTCGATACCGGCCTCTCGCCAAATCAGCGTATGTGTAGCACAGGGATCTGTGCGATAAAGTGAGGAGCTGATGGTAGGTGTGGCGCTCCACCTCAGATACCAAAATCAATCTCTTTGGTCTAGCGCAAGTGAAAAGGGGATAGACTCCCTGGCGGATGATACTGACAATAAGCCACACTGACGACTTTACTTATTAGTTACTTCAAACCTTATAATTGTGTTCAAACAAGTGATTATAATTAAAAAGAAATGATTATAAATAATATTATTAGTGTCAGATAGGAATTCTTGACCGTACTAAAAACTCTTAACAAAACAACTGCACAAAAGATATAAACATGGATGTACAATGAACGTGATTCCCTAACCTCTAAGCATAGAATAACTCTTGACGGGTTGACATGTCCTTAAAATAAATCAATTATTTTATTTCTTGGTTCTATTTTGTTGTTTCGTGTAGTTTTCAGAGAAAGAAATTCGAAGTTTGTTGCTTCAATCCTTCGTTTCTCGACTGGTCAGTTCAATTGGCAATCTTAGTAAAAGCCAAGTCCGACCGTAAGTTTCTCCTCACTCGCCTCGTCAGTCTAATTAGTAATCTTATGACCGTTTTGTAATACAACCGTCCGCAAAATTCAAATTCATCCTTGAAAATGACATATTCCTCTTTTTTATCGAGGTTTTCATAAGCCAGAATTTGAATATGTTACAAATTTTGTCTCGCTAGACACGAGACAGATGTCTTATAAATTATAACGCCAAGAACGACCATGTTTTTTTATCTGCTGTCATCCTGTACGCAAGACATGTTTTGAGCAACACTTTGAGCAACGAGGTAAGTTATTTCTTTCGCTAACAAATAAGACAAAATCTAAGTTGATTTGTTGTTTGATTTAATGACATATCAACTCTTGTGGGTTATTTAATGCTAAATCTTATATATATATATATATATATATATATATATATATATACGAAGCCCCTTGTTGATAATGCTTGAGGACGGAATCCTGGTGGCTGAGCAGTTTCGTGACTTACAGTTCTCCCATTTAGCCTTTACTTGAGCCCAGCCGATCAATCGGCCGGTTATGTCAAGCCCTAGCACCAATATGATTGTCCCGGTCGTATTTCTACGCAGTGGTCTCATTGCAAACACCCACCCTTTATATCATATAGGAAAGGCAGTGGATGAGGGTCACCACTAGTATTTATTAATACACATGAAATTAATGAAAATTATTTCTTAAAACAAATCATATATTCTCATCTTTATTGTTATATACACAACATTTCGGCCGATACGCCTTTCGGCATTCTTCTGGTGTTTCTTGTCGAACTCGGGAACTTTCTCTTCGAACTCGGGAACCTTCTCTTCGAACTCGGGAACCGTCGGGGAACTTCTCTTCGAACTCGGGAACCTCTTGTCGAACTCGGGAACCCTCTTGTCGAACTCGGGAACCTTCTCTTCGAACTCGGGAACCTACTCTTCGAACTCGGGAACCCTCTTGTCAAACTTGGGAGCCTTCTCTTCGAACTCGGGAACCTAACCTCTCTTCGAACTCGGGAACCTCTTGTGAACTGGGAACCTTCTCTTCGAACTCGGAACCCTCTTGTCGAACTCGGGAACCTTCTCTTCGAACTCGGGAACCCTCTTGTCGAACTCGGGAACCTCTCTTCGAACTCGGGAACCTTCTCTTCGAACTCGGGAACCCTCGGGAAGCTTCTCTTCGAACTCGGGAAGCTTCTCTCTTCGAACTCGGGAACCCTCTTGTCGAACTCGGGAACCTTCTCTTCGAACTCGGGAACCTCTTGTCGAACTCGGGAAGCTTCTCTTCGAACTCGGGAAGCTCTCTTCGAACTCGGGAGCCTTTATGTCATAATCGGCAGACTTCACGGAACTTCGAACGTGAAGAAGGTCGGGGGGTACATCGGCTAAAACATTGTGCATATAACAATAAAGATGAGGACAATAGTCCGAAAAATCCAAATAATCCAAATTATCAAACCTCATCTTAAAAATTCAGACAAATATTAAAGATATCTTTTCGATTTTTATTTTTTTTTGTTTTGTTTCATAAGACATTTTTGTTTTACTTTTTAAAATATTCTTTGTGTGAATAATTCTATTATTTTTCATTTCTTTGCTTACTCTCTTTTCACAGTTTTTCACACTTGCTTTTTGAAATATTTTAATTTGCGTTAAAATGTCTTTTTATTTTTATTTTATTTTTTTTCTGTTTCATAAGACTTTTATTTTTACTTTAAAAATAATCTTTACACCAATAAGCTCTATTGCTTTTTTTTTATTCTAAAAATTCAAAATGTATTTTTCGTTCAACAAATTGTCCTTCTCTTCTTTCATAATCGCAATATTCATAAACAATATTCTCAAGTCAGTTTATTTAATGATAGTTTTTTTTATTTTAGAACTTTTTATTTCCTCCAGATTCTTTTTCTTTCATTTTAATAATTTCTTTGAAATATAATTTATTTTTAGTCTGCCAATATTTCATAATTGTCAATGATTTTTATTTCATCATGTCCATTCAAGCGAACAGGACCGATAATGTTCCAACTCTTAATGATTATTTTTGTTAAAATGGTGGATAATGATTGACAAAGTGTTTGTTTATTATTTTTAGGCAATGGAAACCATTCCGGAAGTAGCTTGATGACTTCCGGTGATTTTCGCATAACTTCCGATTATTTCGATGCACAATAACTTCTTTTTGTTTCTCTTTGGTTTCGATTTTGACTCGAAATAGCTCTTTCTCCAAAACCTTACAAACATGGACGTGTGTCATAAAGTGTTTTAGAAGTATGCAAATTACGATTTGTGTTTTTTTTTTTTAAAGAAAAAGTATTAAGACTCATGCAGTATTTACCTAGACAGAAATGAACAATGAATAAAACGTTCATTTTCTTCAAAATACTCCTCTTAGCTGATGGTTGGTTTATAATTTTAACGGCATATCAACCCGTCCAGGGTTATATCATGCCTAGCGGTTGGGGTGTTATACATATTGTATTTCATATATATACTTCCAGTAATTGGCTCCAACAACGTGCTATCATTATTGGGAATTATATTTTATGGCATTGATTTGTTTCATGTCTATATTCTATGATATAATTTATTTCTCTTAAAAAGGAAAAAATTATCCCAATGTTAACATTTTCAAATAGATCCTTCATATTGTTTGCTTTAAAATAATGTTTTCTGATGTGAGCAAAAAATCTGCATTCCATCAATAAGTGTTTGACTGTTAGGGGTGTTTGACATGTTTCACATTGTGGTTGTTGTTCTTGTTTGAGTATATAAGAGTGTGTTAATCCGAGGCTGTATTTACCAAGACAGATATGAACAATGAATGAAACGTTCATTTTCTTGAAAATAGTCCTGTGGCATGTTCTTCTTTTTCTTCTTCTTCTTCTTCTTCTTTATTATTATTATTATATTATTATTATTATTTATTGTTTTGTTATTTTATTGTTTGTTATCTTTGTATTATTATTATTATTGTTATTGTTTTGTTATCTTTGTATTATTATTATTATTATTATTATTATTATTATTATTATTATTGTTTTGTTATCTTTGTATTATTATTATTATTATTATTATTATTATTGTTTTGTTATCTTTGTATTATTATTATTATTATTATTATTATTATTATTATTATTGTTTTGTTATCTTCTTCTAAGTTTTTTTAAAAAACTTCTCAGCTTCATCGATGGTCGTGCTGATTCTTTTTTCATCATCTCAGGTGTTGGATCTTTCTTCGTCTCCATCTTTGTAAGTTCTTCTTAAAATCAGAAACATGGAGTCTTAAATTGAAGAAAGCGTTGCACTTACACAATCCTGTGTTTCACCAAAAATTGCTGAACACGCACACGCGCGCGTACACACACACACATGCACACACACATACACACACGCACACACACGCATCTATTATTATACTAAAGCTGAATTGATCAACTTTTGCTTGCTAAAGGCTTTTTTACTGTTTAGTTTATTGACACGAAAATTATACTAAATTATTCTTTACATTTAGGATTAAATTGTGTTTGAAAAAAAAATCTGTCTTAATTGGTTCTAATTAGTCATAATTTGCAATTAAGTAAAAAACTGACCAATCTCTTACTTTAATCTGTGTCTCTCTCTTTCTTCCTCTCTATGTATCTCTTTACTACCTCCTCGTTATATAATGTTAGTTAGTAGCAACCTGTAGCTTAAATGAGGTCAAACATTTCCCTTCTTAGAATGCTAACAAAATGATTTTAAGGTTTCATCCGGCCGTATTTATTTAAAAAGTTTTTTTATTCGCTTTGGTAAATTTATTTTTCCTAATCTCAATCATCTACCCAGAGCTGAATGGGTAACTCAATGGGTCACGTTTTTGTCTAGTATATATATATATATATATATATATATTATATATATTATATTATATTTTTCAATCTGGGACGATTTGGATGGTCTCATTTTTTAACCAGAGGGTGTTGCAAGATGATAATGGGTCGGAAGATTAAGGAAACAAGCGTATTTATATATATATATATATATATAATATATATATATATATAATAATATATATATATGCACCCTTCGGGTGCAAGTATTTAAGTTTTAATATAAAAAAACATTTTTAAATCAGAAAGGCTATTGAAACTAAATAAGAAAGCAGATAAAAAGATTTGGAACAGAGGGGGTATGATTGAAAAATAGAACAACTTTGAAACTAACTCTTCCATCATTTTCCGTTACTCCGTCTTTCATTGTTAAATTTTTCTAATTGAACTATTTAGTTAAAATAGGAAGTAGAGAATAAAATTACAGTTATTTCTTCTTGTTAATGGATTTCTTTTAGGATTTATCCCCAAGATTTTTGCTCATATTCAATAAGATAAAACCTAACAATTAGAAGTCAATAATAAACCCCCTAGCATATTATTTATTAAAATCAAATTTTTACGATCAAATATGCAAATTAGCCTTCCTGTTCACTCTGTAATCCACTATTTTTGCTGTATATATCAAATACAATTGCATGTTATTAGTAACGTAGAATATGGTTCAACAGTCTTAATGATGTAAAACAATTTTATTAATAATTGAGGTTTAAATAAATCATAGAGAATGTTAATGTAAACAACAAAGAGATATGTGTCTTGTATAGTAATATAGTTTTTCGTTACAGAACAAACAAACCACAATCTCCATTATAATAAAGATATATATATATATATCAGTCTGTTCGTATCTATATCAGCCTGTTCGTATCTATCTATCTATCTAAAGAAAAAAACGGAGAGATGTTCATTTTTATATTTTGGATCATTTGTATATAATATTATACAGGTTTGTTAAATATATTGAGGCATGAAACTGTATTCATTTTCAAGACAGAAAGGAAAAATGAAGGAAACATTAATTTTCTTCAAAATAGTCATCTTGGTTGAGACTAAAGTTGTATTTTAATTTAGAGGGAAATGAGCAACGAATGAAACTTTAATTTCCTTCAGAATCGTCCGCTTGGCTGAGACAAAAACTGTATTTATCTAGGACCGAAACGAAAAATAAAATGAGAACAGTATTTTCTTTTAAATAGACGTCTTATAAGAGACTAAGCCATAGTTACCAAGAAAGAAATGAACAATGAATGAAACGTTATTTTTATTTGAAAATAGTCCTTAGCCAAGACTAAATCTGCATATTTACCAAACACAGAAATGAACAATAAATGAAACGTTATTTTCTTCAAAATACTCCCTTTTAAACTCTTAAACACAACTTAATTCCCGTGAGTTTTCCATTGTTCAGAGCACCTTTGAAACCCCTCTTTGATATGGCGCAAATCGGCTTAGCTTAGTCGGTAAAGCGTTCGGCTAGGAATCACAGGGTTTCTGGTTCGATGCCGGCCCTCGCCAACTCAGCGTATGAGCAGCACAGGGATCTGTGCGGTAAAGTAAGGGCTGATGGTAAAGTGTGGCGTTCCACCTCAGACGCTTACACAATCTCCTTGGTCTAGCGCTAGTGAAAAGGGGATAGACTCCCTCGCTGTCTGGGCTGATACCGACATTAGGTCGCCCCGACGATTTACTTACTTATTTCTTTTATGCTCTTCTCATCTTAAAGCTCTTACTCTTGAGATTAATTTCCATTTAAGAAAGAAAGGAAAAATATCGAAAAAGATTGTACGGAGCCCGATCGGCTGGACATGATGGCTTCTCTCTGTTGCATAAAGCTTTTTTTTTCAGACATTTCGTTGATTATTCATTTATATCTTTAATAAATACATCTGAAGTCTTCATACTTTTTTTTTCAAAAAATACCTTGGTAACTGTATGAACAGAAGAAGAGAAGAAGAAGAAGAGAGAAGAGAAAGAAGAAGAAGAAGAAGAAGAAGAAGAAGGAAAAACACAAGCTGTTCACAGTGACAGAGATGTAATGCGACTGACTGTAAAATCAGGATGAAACATTTATTATTAAAATGGGACACTAGTCTTTTGTTACTGTCAATAGTTTAAAAAGTGGTTTGGTTGACTGCTGGTTGGTTGGTTTTACGCATTTTTACGTTGTTGAGTTATTTGGACAAGTATCCAATAAGCACCCCAAATCCCTCAACTTAATGAAAGGTAACATTTTAACTCATCACCGGTAACTTCTGCTTCCAAATTTTTATGACAAATGATTTCAATCAGAAGTTTATGGAGATGTTCGAACTCACAATAGATTAAATAAATAGAATGGTTTGTACACGTAATCAAATTAAAATTCAATAGCAAATCTTTTTTTAAATAAATACTTTTTAATCAGAAATTAATGAATATTTTTCAAACACTTTACGATGATTTTTAAAAAGACGAAATACGGTTTTTATCTAAAATAGTTTTTACTTAATCAGAGGGAGAAATGCAATTATGTTTATTCAAAAAAATATAGTTTTTATTTACAAAATATTTTTATGCTTATTTAAATAAAAGGATGTCTTTCAGAAATAGTATCACAAATTTGTAAAATTTGTTTTGTCAGATACAATATAAGTTTCAATAATTGCAAAAATCGTTCGTTTATTTTCAAATATTTGAAATTCGAAATTACCGGTGATGAGATAAAATGTGAACCTTTCATTAAGCTGATGATTTGGGTGCCTATTAGTTACTAGGTCAGGTTATTTTAATTCCGAAGTTATCTGTTCTAAGCAATTACCTGAGTAAATATATAATCATCAATTCCTCACCATGCTGAACTGACAACATGACTGCCTCTCTCTCTTCTCTCTCTCTCTCTTTCTCTCTCTCTCTCTTCTCTCTCTCTCTCTCTCTCATGTCCCTCTGTGTGGTAAAGCACAAGGAGATGTGACACCCCAACCCAGCAAAGAAAAAAAAAAAAAAAAGTAATTTTCCACAGTTTTTTTTTTCAATTTTCCTGTCAAAGACCAGGTATTTTTTAGAATCTTTTCTTTCATAAACCCATGTTATTATTATTGTCTCTATATCAAATACAACTTGGTTCCTTAATTGTACGACCGTTATCGGCTTGTAAACCCCTCTGGTTGCTTAAAAGGACACCGTCCAAAATCTTCAAAGATTAAATAAATGTAAACCTGATCATCTGGTGTTACTTATCGGCGCCGAATTCTATTTTCTTTATGAGTGTCGTCACCTCAACTAAATAATGGACCATTCCGTTTTTATTTATAAAAAAGAAAGGGAATAAAAACGACAATACTACATAGAAAAAATGGTAATAAGAAAAGAAGGATATTAGAGGAAAGATAGAGAGAAAGATAGAGTGCCGCAGAAGCAGACACGCTAATCTGTTTTTAAAATCGAAATATATAATAAAAGAATGAAAAGAAGGAGAAAGAAAGAAAGAAAGAAAGAAAAAGTTCCATTGTTTCGAGCAATGGACGATCAGAAAATTTAAAAGCTGAAACCGACCTTTTTTGCCGAGAGTTGTGTTGTTAAATGATGACTTCGTAAGTCAATTTGTAGTACGCATGCGTCACAATGAATGTACACTTCTTTTTTTCCTAACAGCGTTTGGGAGAGATTTAATAAACGTTCACACGACCACTGATCGTTGCATTAAGATAAAAGAGTTGTCTTCCCTTGGGATAGCCAAGATGGCCGGCGGTTATCGTCCTGCATCGCTGGCAATGGCTTTATGGATGTTGGTTTTTGATAAGCTTCATAAACCGACTCAACAATCGAAGAAGGATCGGGCGAAAAGGAACGTGGGTATTAGAATTTTTGGTAAATTAATGCAATCTTTAGGCTGTCCAGTTTTATCGGGAAAGGAAAAAAGATCAAAAATGATCGCGAGATGAAAGATTTTTACGAGCAAGAGGAAGATGCCACTTCAAAGATGGCCAAAATTCATTTTTGCATCGCCGCCGAAGGTGTCTTGTTTCCTTTCCCTTTTTCTCACTAGGATAATGGGCTCAATTAGGAATCGAATTACTAGCTTAGTAATGTTAAAATACTATTTCATATAGTGTTGCTAACTCAGTCGGTAGAGCGCCGGATTAGGATCCAAAATGTTCCGGGTTTCGATACCGACCTCACCCACAGCGTATGAGTAGCACAGGAATCTGTACGGTAAAGTGAGGAGCTGATGGTTGTGTGGCGCTCCACCTCAGATGCCAAATGTTGGAGATTTTGTTGGATATAAGGTAGATACCTACTTCTAAATATAGACTCGTTGACTACCACGTGACCACCGAAGGCCAATCTACTTTGTCCAATCACTGGCAGTGCTGCTGCTGCTGTTGTTTTGTATTTATACTGGTCTGAATTCTTAACCTTTGGGGTCATTGCTATTTGGATCATCTTGGACGACGGAACTTAACAAGAATACTGTGACACCGGATTCTTATTGGTTTGGCTTACCTATTCACTACATCTGGAACTAAGGATGGCGGCCAGATACTCACACCCAAAAAATCTCTTTGGTCTAGCGTTAGGGAAAAAGGGATAGATTCCCTCGCTGTCTGGCTGATATATGACTTTAGGTCAACCCGGCGATATATATATATATATATATATATTTCAAGTATGAAAAATAAGATATAAAAATGGATAAAAAACTCACGACACCGAGTTTCCATGCTTTCAATCCTCTATGAAACCAACACAGTGTAAGGGGATCGTGTACAGGTACACGTATTGCTTGTCAACTGGGGGGATAAGCCTCCCTCCCAGTCCAAAGGGACGGAGACACAACTTCTGTCTGGTACTGACGGCTAGAGAGTCCAGGAGAAAGAGAGGTTAAATTCGCGGCACTGCCTTTATATATTCAGATCGCAACGTCCACTAACTGCAAACCGTAGCATGTAAGGGAACAATACCAACACCTAAACGGCAACCGTAGACAGTACAGGATAATTTTTAAAACTGTGCTAAAATAATCCGCAGTGGTTGATATGCCAATTAAAGAAAAAAAAACACAAAACATTATGTGTCTGATTTAGCAGCCATTTTTATTCTTTTTACTAATTCCGTGGTAAAAA
>JALAJA010001177.1:0-28443 GCA_023376005.1 Doryteuthis pealeii
TATTATAATATTGGTGTTTTCAAACTTACAATTCCATGATTTTTTCGATCGAAACTTTTTTAAGTTTTTTTTATGTATAGTGGGTAATCATGCCATAATGTATAATTTAAAAGAATAATTTTGCAAAATGTGAATTGCTGGTTTCATAATATTTGCCGGTTTTAAATAATCTTCACCAGATCTATTACTCATAAATGGGTGCTTTGACAGAGTGCAGTGTTCTCTTCGGTGTAGTTTTCTACCCCTTATTTGCTCGAGTAAAGAAAAATAAGTCGACGTTGGACTTTTGGTCTATGGTCAGCATTTATGTACTGGGAGTATTCATTTACAACCAAACAAGGGGTGTACATGTAGTTCGTTTCGGAAGTCTTCCTGCAGGTCAGTATCTACCCACTCCAGGTCACATATATCTTGGTTGTATAGCACGATAGAGTATTCCACCGAAGGAGGCTTGCAGAATGAGCTTTACACCAGGGTGACTGTGGTTAGTGTTATTCCTGGATCCCTTTGAATGATAGAGGGTAGTGTATTTAGTTAGGTATACTTTTTTAAAGGAACGCCCATTCATTTGAATGAAAAGGTCGTCGAAATGATGATAAAGGAAGAGCCTGGGGCAGAGACCAAAGAAAGACGCTATTCAAATTTTGAATGAAATATCTATTAATGATGGAGATTAGGTCTTAATGGTTTGTAACCGAACCACGTTACTGCTTACTTCACAATATCGAAAATCGCCTTAACATAGAATATCACTCAAATGTTAACATGTCTTAGGCGATGATTCATAGTTTTTTTTAATAAGTTTTCATAAATGCATGCCCGGTCTTATGTATTCTATACATAGTTTGTTTTATTTTAATATATATTTAAAGTTACTCAGACTAAGTTTCCATTTCGAAATGTTTTATTTTTACCCCTTTAATAAATTTGATGATTTTACTTACATATGATATAAACCCTCTGAAATTTGAATTTTAAACTCCCACACACCGTCAGGCAATGTCTTTCTAAAATAATTTTCCAACCGCCCAAAGGGTGTTTGTTTTTGCTATTATTAATAATACAGGCACAGATAAAATATCAATTATCCATCTTATGAACATCAGAAAAGAAGCCTAGAGTTTATATAGAACAGACAGTATGCATCACAAGAAAAGAAACTGAAGTCAAGCCTCAAGAAAACGAAACAAGAATGTCAAGATCAAAGTTAATTGACCGAAAAAGGTTAACTGAAAAACTTTTATGTTTGACAATCATAAATAGGATACAAGGAGCACAATTTTTTATAAAAATAGAGGAACAAATCCCGTTGGGTAGTTGGTAACGTACAGGACTGCGCATTGTAGTAGCGCTTTCAGACTAGAGATTCCATATTTTCTCTTGAGTATGCGACTGAATAATTTGTTGGGGGATAGCATTGCACGCTGAATATAATTTTTAATTATCCAACTCGATACTATATTTCAACTCCTCCGCATGAGTAAGATATGACACAAGTCAATTTCTTAAGCGAAGTTTACAGGTTGAAATTCAGAGTTTTCCTCTCCTACAGTGATTGCTTAACCAAGGTTAAAGATTCAGTCTCCCCACTCTTTGACTGTGGCTGTAGGGAGAATAGTTGGATCCATACCTTTCCCAAGGTATTAGCGCTAATTCTGATATAGGCAAGGTACTATGAAATAGTGATTTAGATTCTTCACCCCGTTTAAATAGAATCATACATATAATAGCATAGATTGCTATTGAAAGGGAACTTCCATTCTAAATATTAATAATACTTATTATTTTTATGTTTGCGAGAGGGTGCTGAAAATCCAAACTGTATTGGGCTATTATTCATTTTTTCATTATTTATTTCCAGTGGTTAAAAGATCTTATTATACAATAATGAATAGTTGAACTGGAGAAAAAAAATGGACAGAAGCATGTATCCCTTCTGGGTTTGTAACGGAAACTTTTTTGCAAATATATTATATTCATTTTTAATTATCATTCTTTATAATGAATTCCTATTATCTTTATAAAATACTTACTTATTATAATTATTTATTATTGCATAAATTAGACATTAATATCATTACCAGGACCTTGTCAGAGAACTGAGAACACTGTGGAATATGAAGGTGAAGTGAGAATTTGTGGGAATTGGAAATCAGAGGAAGAATTGGGACATCCAAACAATAGCATTGTTACGATCGCTAGAATACTTAGAAGAGTCTGGAGACCTGGGAAGCTTGCTGTCACTTCGGGCCAGTGAACTACCGGGGTAAGGCAGATGTGAAAAACTCGATAATCAATTAACTATTATTATTATTTTTGAGGTTTTTCACATCAGCCTTAGCTGATGGTATTCTATCCTGGAGTCCGAGTGGACAACAAGTCTCGCTCAGGTCTCCAGGACTCTTCTGAGTATTGTAGCCGATTTCAGCGGTGCAATAGTCTGGATGGTCTCATTCTTCCTCTGATTTCCAGATCTCCAAGTCTTTTTCTAGTTTTTTTTTCTTTCCAAGTGCACCAACTACAGTTAATATCACTTTCACTCTCATATTCCACAACTTTTTTTAATTCTCTGGCAAGGTCCAAGTATATATCCATCTTTTATTTTCCTTCAGCTTCACCAGTTGACACGTTCTCTTCTTCTTTTTTTTTCTTTTTTTGTTAATCAACACTAGGTCTGTTCTCTGTGCTAGATAGGGTGATCTGTCTTTATCTCAAAGTCCCAGACAATTTTGTGCGTTTCATTCTCAAGAACGGATTCTAGTTTATGCATATACCAATTATTTTTTTGTATGGTAAAAATTTAATTTTTTACATAATTCCCAGTGGATCACCTTCCCAACCCAGTCGTGCTTAGCTTTGTATTCCCGTTGTGCTAGTTTGCTACATTCACTTAAGACATGGTTTACAGTCAAATGTCCTGTCACCGCACAGTCTACATTTACTTTTTGTTGCGTCTTATCATTTTTGCTTTGATATAATATTTTCTTAAGGCATTATTTTTGTGCAGAATTATTAGTGATTCAGTTTTCTCTTGAGGTTTCCTCTTTGTAACCATGTCCAAGGTTTTTATATGCAACCTCTCCGATTTGTCGTTTGAAGTGCCCATATAATTGTTTTTCTCCCTATCTTTGTTTTCCTAGTTTTCGTTTGTTTTTTTCTGTTTGTCAATTATTACATCTGCTGTGTTGGCTGCCATAAGTATTCTGTCTTTGCTCTTTTTTGTGTATTCTTCGAGTCCTTGGATTGTGACCTCTACACAGTCCTATTTTGGCAAGACCTCTTCCACCGTCTTCTTTTGCTACACATAGCCTATCTTTATCATCTCTAGGGTGTAGAGCCTTGGTGCATTGTCATTAATCCTTTGGCCTATCTTTCTTCTTTTGTCCATTTTAAGAATGGCTCAGAGTACCTTATAACGTGGACAGCCCCAGGTATTTTTCCTTTGATAAGATTTCTCTGGTGTTAAGCTTGGTTCTCTAAGAGCTTCTTGTTCTTCTGGGCTATTTTAAAAAACTTTTTCTTTCATCTGTTTGTTTGATATTGTCTTCTTCTAAAATTCCTAAGTATTTGTAAGTTTTTTTTTCTTCAAGTGATTTTATAGTGTCCTAATTTGGTAGGGTTGTATTCCGTCCATTAATTTTCTTTTCCCTTTGTATTACTAGTATAGCACATTTTTCAATTCCAAATTCCATCCCTATATCTTGGTTATATATTCTGATGGTTTGTACCATGGTTTCTAGTTCTATTCGTTACAGGACCATCACCGGTGTGCTAGAGTAAAGTAATCGCCTATGCGAAATAGGCGAAACTGATAAAATGACGAAACAACATTTTCGTAGGGAAAGTTACCAACGTGGAGATACCGGAAATGTGGCCCATTCGTTGATCAAAATCTAACCACATGTATAAAGGACGAAAACCCAAAGTCATTTGTTAGCTGAGACCTACACAGGGAGTGCTGAATAAAGAACTATGTTGGATGTAGGCTGAGACGTGATCAATCTTTAGTGAGGGGGAATGATGCCGAAAAGACCGAAACCTCCAATGGGACAAAGGTCAATCATGATGATACATCCAAATGCATCTTAGATATGTATTTTTTAGAATAGATTAAAATAATGATATAATAATAATAATAATAATAATAATAATTATTATTATTTTATTATTATTTTATTATTATTATTATTATTTTTGTAATGTTGGCAGAGTGGCCTTTGTCGTATCAGCCGGACAGCAAGAGAGTCTATCCCTTTTGCTATCTCTAAAGCTCTAGAGCATATAGATTGTTTTTGCTGGGGTAGAGCGCTACAGCTAACCGTAAGCTCCCCACTTTACCGCATTAGATTACCCAAGCTGTGCTACTTATGCTCTGGTTTGGTAAGCGCCGGTATTGAACCAGGAACTTCACGATTGCTTTAACGCCTGGGGTAAACCGTTCCTAAAATATAATTTTTTTCTCAATTAGGTATGGCAGCGATAATAAAAAAATAATGTGAATAGGAAAATGTATTAAACTGCAAAAAAAACAAAATCACTGACTTGAAGTTTTACCACTTTTGCTTACTTTAAGCTGCTCATAGTGACTCTCCCACCATTGTGATCCAACGCATGAGTTCAGGGGCGCATAGATAGTAAACTTTGAAATAGCTCACCATACAGTTAAAAATACCAAGAAACTTGGTAGGCAAGAGTTAAGGAAATATTATTTTTATTCACTTAATTAAAAATTTATAGTACACCACACTTTCAACGGAAGAGGAAAATTGTCTGTCAAAAAAGATCAATTTTCAATATATGACACTTTACCTAATTATGAACTACCATATCTGACACCTTAAGATATCCATATCTGTTTTTCCCAAGACTGAAGACTAAAGAAAAGTGCAATCTTTTATCAAACGAATAAATACTCTATCAGGAATGGTGATAATAATGTGTGTGACATTTTCACTATCTATATTCCTCAAATGAAGAATCAATCAAAAAATTTGTTTATTTCTTTTGGTATTTTATGTAAATTTATTTTATAGAATTTCATCAAGAAATGAGAAGCTGTTTCCGATCAAGTGCGATTTCATCTGACACTCGCCTTCACAACTTTGATGAATGATTTACAGACAACAGTTGAAATCAACAGAAGATAGAAGAATCTGACATGCGAGGCCGCTAAATAGATAATACTCTGATGCAGACATTCAAGAACATGTCAAGGAAACCAGATATAAATGCTTAATAAGGACGTGTTAACGTTCTTGTGTACTTTCTATGACAGATAATCAATCTCACAATTGTCCTGTTCTTGTCATGAAGAAACAAAAACTTGAAAAGGGCATCTACAAGTGAGATAAAACACTTTATAAATAGCAATAAATACTCCAGTATTGTATTTTGTTTGTTAAATTAATACACAGATGATAGATTAAATTATGGTACCTAATTACAATAAACATTATCTTTAAAAGCCAAACGTTGACGAAGGCTTTGGATTATTTAATTTTTCGGATTTTTGTCATAGTCTTATTGTCATATACAACTTCTCTGCTTGTGGTCTTCCGGCCTTTTTATGGGGCTTCTTGTCGAAATCTGGAACCTCTTGTCGAACTCGGGGACTTAATGTCGTAATCGAGCACCTTCCCGGAATCCCATTATTTAATCCATTGGGGTAGAGGGCTCTCTTTCCGTTAATTATTTCCAGTATAAGTGTTAAGATAACGTTAGTATTCTATGTTATTTTTTTCCTGCTGTCAGGATTGAAACTGAAATTCCAGATGATTGTCCACTGTCGTGTTACGCATAATAAATTAACCCCTTTAGAGTTACCTCCTTTAGCGGCTGTCTTAAAAGTATCCCTAAATTCACCAGTTTTTCTGTTTTTTTCACCGTAAGACTTCAACGTGGGAGCATTTTAGAATACCCTCTTCGTGTTAGCTTTTATAACTGACCTCAAAGATTAAAGGCTTTATTTGAATTATTTTAAATTAGCTTCACTGCTATTTATTTCATAATTTAAGTTATCATATCCTTTCTAGACCTTTAGATAATTACCATTTTCTCTGTACCATACGGTGATGTTCTCTATGAAACTGTCTATTCTTTTAAATTTAATTATTCTCCATTCAGTCGTATTTCTCTTTATTTCTGTCTTGTTATTGTAAACCCGTTAATTCAGTAACTATTACTTTATTTCCCTTTAACGTTGTCTCTGTATTGTGGTATTCATACTTTTTAGACTTTTTTACGCTAGCGTCTGTACTAGCTTCTTGGTTGTTTCTTCATCTCTCCACCACCGGTTATTATTTTCCAGGCTGTAGGTTCCTGATTAAGCTAGAATGGGCCAACTCATTTGCTGTATTATTTTTTTTGTATCTTATTTGTGATATATATTTGTTCGTTTCAATTTTTACACATTTTCTATGGTTAATAAAGGTGGAATAACAATTGTCTTCGGATTAGTTACTTTGGGGAAGAATTCAACTACGCGCTTAAAGATGATTCCGACGCTTCGAGAACTACAATTGTCTATATGGGAGATGTACAGTCACTTAGAACTGTATTAACTCAACACTTATTTCCGTTCCACCATGTTTCAAAAACGAAACGTGGTTTTATTAACAATAAATATGAGACAACAGTCTGAAATATCTAAATAATACAAATTATCAAGCCTCATATAAGAAATTCAAGATTGATAATTAACGAAGACGTTGTTTTACTATGGGAAACTCTGTTGGAGATACATAATAACACTGTCTGTAGTTGGTCCGTCACGACTTGCTGCATATTCTCACAGTTCCTAAAAGTGACCAAGAAGCTGGGGTTAGTTTCTTGGAACAGGATATAGTCCACAAGATCTCAAATCAGGGGACTAAGAGGGCTGATACCAAGGAATATAATTCACTGAGGGCTCTAAGAATGTAGTAAGACTGATTTGTGTGTGTGTGTTGTGGTGTGTGTGGTGTGGTGTTGTGTGTTGTGTGTGTGGTGTGTGTGTGCGTGCGTCTAAAATGACAAAACATTTTTATTTTCAAGTTGGCAATCCTGATTGAAATTTAGCAGACCTATTTCAATAATCCTCAATATTCAACCTTCAAACATTGAATCATACATGGGAGAGTCATATTTCCTCAGTCCGTAAAGTAACGGACAATCAGTCTCTCAAGCATCCAAAAATGCTTGTGTTCACTGTGACCTGTATCCAGGATGGAACTTATCTTGTAAGGCTGTATTAACTTGTGAAAGGTTTCAGTTGCATTGTTCTGGAGGTTGACGAATAATTTGATGTTGGCTCCCCATTACATAAAAAAAGCATACCGGTATTAATCAGCCGAAATGATTCTAAGAAACAAGCATAAGTAAATATTTATGACTTTTTCACGGCCAGTTCTTTAATAGCTAATTTTCAATCAGTGCTGACAACCTGATTTTTAAAAAATCAGTCTCATTACCTCTTCTTGATCTTATACATTTTTATATATATATATATATATATATATATATATATATATATATGGGTAATTCCATGTCAAATCATCAAGGCCATGTCACTCACACCCTTCAATTTTTCAGAAATTTTGTACAGTTGTGGACCATGTTAAAGTTTAAACAATCCCCAAAATTTGAGCTTCCTATTCAAAAAGTTGCCGGAGTTTTGTCGATTTTTATCTCTCCAAATTGAGGGGGTCACGAAAAATGGCGACATTTTGTAATCTATTTTTGTCTGTAAATGAGTTCTAGTGCTTCCATACTCCTAAATTTGGTTTTATAAGACCATTTTTGCCCCAGGAATCAGAAAACTGCTATAAAAAGTTTCAACCTCAACCAATTTTAAGTTATTGATGGTTTCTGATTTTATCATGCAAGATCAATATCCCGATGTGGGACTGAATCTATGACAAATGTTTTCTATTATTATATCAGATCTATTGAACATTATTTGTACCAAAGATAGTTCGGAGTTTGCTAGAAGCGAGGCTAACAACATTTTGTTAAAATGTTAAAATCTATCTCTTTCAATTTTTGAAATTTTGTCCATGTGATGGACTTCGTAAAGTTAGACAATCCCCAAATTTGAGCTTCCAATTCCAAGGTTGACGGAATTATGTCGATTGTTAACTTTCCCAATTTGGGGTGGGTCAGTCGCAAAAAATGGCGACTTTTTTCAATCTATTTTTGTCTGTAAAATGAGTTCTAGAGCTTCCCTACTGCTGGAAATTGGAGTATATAGAAGTATACCGTTTTAAATTATTAATGTTTCTGATTCGCAAAATTTTAACTGATGTTGTAGCTTCTATTCTGGGCAACGCCAAACTATTTTTTGGTACAATAATGTTGAATATATGTGAATAATAATAGAAAAAATGTTGTATAGATGCAGTGCACATGGGATATTGATCTTGCTGTGAAAAATCAGAAATCATCACTAACTTAAATTGGGTTAGCTTTAATAGTTTTTTGATAGTATTTTTTGAATTCCACGGCAAAAATGCTCTTATAAACCAAATTTCTCAGGTGTATGTTACTTTAATACTGTCATACATCTACAAATTTGAAAAATTGAAGGGGTGGGTGAAATTTTAACTTTTTTCTGGATGATTGACATGGGGATTGCCCCCCCATACACACACACACTAACACACACACACACACACAGCCATATATATATATATATATATATATATATATAATATAATTAAATCACATACTACCACTCTAATTACGGAAATTCTAAATGAAAACCCACACAACTGCACATAGAAAAAACAAACAACTTCAAATTACTCAAAGCCCTACACATTAACAAAAAACTATCTTAACTTCGAAATCACGCAAGAACATTCTCAGATGCCTATAATTTCCCGCCAATTCTCCTCTATTCCCATAACATGTCTATAAATCTGGGAGTTTCTCCTCCTCCTTACTCCTACTGTTACTTTGTTTGTTTAAAAAGAAAACATCTCACTTCTCTACACTGACGATGACATTAGGTAGTGCTAAAAAGTACTAGTGAAAGAACCTTCGTTGGACTCATTCACAATTCCACCCAGAATAAAAAAGAAGACCAATAATTAAAATCGAAAAAAACTATTCCAACATGAAATTGTCTGTCGCATTCAACCACACCACACATCACACATAACACCCACACTAATATTATATAGTATATATAAATATTATATATATATATAAATATATTATATATATAATATACTATTATTATAGTCGTGTGTGGTTTTTATGCAATTTAAAGAACATCGTTCGCCGTACTTTCGAACGATCACTGTCTTGTTCTAAAGTAACAGTCCCAATGCTTTGACACGGCAGAATGCATCTATTCAGTTCGAAATGCAATTTATATTTACTAAGCTCTCTACACAAAAACACATAAGAGATATTTTGTGTGTGTGTGTGTGTGTTTGGTGTGTGCTGTGTATGGTTGTGCACCTTTTCGCACTTACTATACCTCTTCTCTCTCTCTCTCTCTTCTCTTTCTCTCTCTCTCTCTTCTTTCTCTCTCTCTCTCTCAACAACACACACACACAACACCAACGTCGCTATTGTAGATTTATTTACTGTGTATTTTACTGCAACAAAAACTCACTTAACATGCAAGTTGTTTGTAATTAAATTATAGATATATTGAAAACAAAAATGATATTAACTTCACCCAGCATATATATGTAGCATTCTATTATAATGCACAAATAATCTGTACTTATATCAATAATTGCGAGTCTGTCTGTTCTCTATAGCATGGTAACGTTTGACGTAGGGATAGCAACTTTAATTTGCACAACTTATTGAATTACAGTACAGATATTTGTTGGTATAATAGAATTGCTACATATATTTTGCTGAGAGTTAATATACATTTCTTGTTTTCCTATATATCTATAATTTTTAAATACAACAACTTGCATTTAAGTGAGTTTTTGTTGCAGTAAATAAGTAAATAAATTACAATAGCGTATGTTGTGTGTGTGTGTGTGTGTGTGTCAGTGAGAGAGAGCAGAGAGAGAGAGAGAAGAGAGAGAGAAGAGAGAGAGAGAGAAGAGGTATAGAAAGTGCGAAAAGGTGAAAACAATACACACACACACACACACACACACCCCAAATATATCTTTATGTGTTTTTGTGTAGAGAGCTTAGTAAATATAATTGCATTTCTGGAACTAGATAGATGCATTCTGCCGTGTGCAAAGCATTGGGACTGTTACTTTAGGAACAAGACAGTGATCGTTCGAAATGTCGGCGAACGATGTTCTAAAGGTGCACTAAAATACACAACACGTACTATATATATATTATTATATATATATATATATATATATATATATATATATATATATATATATATTATATGTTGTGTGTGTGTATGTGTGTGTGTGTGTGGTGAATGGCGACAGACAATTCATGTCTGATGAGTTTCTTTTCGATTTTTCTAATTATCTGGTCTTCTTTTTTATGTTGGGTGGAATGGTGAATGAGTCCAACGAAGGTTCTTTCACTAGTACTTTTTAGCACTACTAATCATCGTCAGGTGTAGAGAAGTGAGATGTTTCTTTTTTAAACAACAAAGTACAGTAGGAGTAAGTAGGAGGAGAAACTCCCAATTTATAAGACATGTTATTGGGAATAGAGGGAGAATTGGCGGGAAATTATAGGCATCTGAGAATGTTCTTCTGGATTCGAAGTTAAGATAGTTTTTTGTTAAATGTGTGGGCTTTGAGTATTTAGTTTTGTTTGTTTTTCTATGTGCGTTTGTTGTGGGTTTTCATTTAGAATTTTCCGTAATTGAGGTGGTAGTATGTGATTTTAAGTTATTTATATATATATATATATATTATATATATATATGTGTGTGTGTGTGTGTGTGTGTGTGTGTGTGTGTATGGGGGGCAATCCATGTCAATCATCCAGAAAAAGTAAAATTGTCACCCACCCCTTCAATTTTTCTGAAATTTTGTAGATGTATGGACAGTATTAAAGTTAGACATACCTGAAATTTGTTTATAAGACATTTTTGCCTGTGGAATTCAAAAATATACTTAAAAACTATTAAAGCTAACCAATTTTAAGTTAGTGATGATTCTGATTTTTTTCACAGCAAGATCAATATCCCGATGTGGGCACTGCATCTATGCAAATTTTTTTCTATATTATTTCACATATATTCACATTATTTGTACCAAAAGATAGTTTGGCGTTTGCCCAGAATAGAAGCTACAACATCAGTTAAAATTTTGCGATCAGAAATATTATAATTTAAAACCGGTATACTTCTATATACAATTTCCAGGAGTAGGGAAGCTCTAGAACTCATTTTACAGACCAAAAATAGATTTGAAAAAAGTCGCCATTTTTTTGCGACTGACCACCAAATTTGGAAGTTAAAATCGACATAATTCCGTCAATCCTTGGAATTGGAAGCTCAAATCTTGGGATTGTCTAACTTTACGATAGTCCCACACATGGACAAAATTCCCAAAAAATTGAAGAGATCGATTTTTAACATTTTTAACAAAATGTTGTAGCTCGCTTCTAAGCAAACTCCGAACTATCTTTTTGGTACAAAATATGTTCTAGATCTGATATAATAATAGAAAACATTTGTGCATAGATTCAGTCCACATCGGGATATTGATCTGCTATGATAAATCAAGAAACCATCAATAACTTAAATTGGTTGAGGTTGAAACTTTTTTGAATAGCAGTTTTCTGATCCTGGGCAAAAATGGTCTTATAACCAAATTTTAGAGTATGGAAGCACTAGAACTCATTTTTACGACAAAATAGATTCAAAATGTCGCATTTTTCGTGACCCCCTCAAATTGAGAGATAAAAACGACAAACTCGGCATTTTTTGAATAGGAAGCTCAAATTTTGGGATTGTTGTAACTTTAACATGGTCCACAACTGTACAAAATTTCTGAAAAATTGAGGGTGTGAGTGACATGGCTTGATGTTTGAATGATTACCCATATATATATATATATATATATATATTATATATATATATATATATAAAAGATGTATAGATCAAGAAAGGTAATGAGACTGATTTTTTTAAAAAAATCAGGTTGTCAGCACTGATTGAAAATTAGCTTATTAAGAAGCTGGCCGTGAAAAAGTCATAAAGTTTTTACTTTATGCTTGTTTCTTAGAATTCATGTTTCGGCTGATTAATTTTCCATGGGGCCAACATCAAAAATTTTCGTAACAGAAGAACTTTCACAAGTTAATACGCCTTACAGAGATAAGGTTCATCCTGATACATAGATGAGAAAGCATTTTGGATGCTGAGAGACTGATTACTTTACGGACTGAGGAAATATGACTCTTCCATGTATGATCAATTAAGAGAATAATGAGGATTATGAATAGCGTCTGCTAAATTTCAATCAGGATGCCACTTGAAAAATAAAATGTTTTTGTCATTTTAGACGCACGCACCCCCACCCACACACACACACACACACACACCACACACACACACACACACACAAATCAGTCTTACTACATTTGAGACCTCAGTGAATTATATTCCTGTGGTATCAGCCTCTTAGTCCCTGATTTGAAGATCTTGTGACTATATCCTGTTCTCAAGAAACTAACCCCAGCTTTCTTGGTCACTTTTTAGGAACTGTTGAGAATATGCAGCAAGTCGTGACGGACCAACTACAGACGTGTTAGTTATGTATCTCCAACAGAGTTTCCCATAGTAAAACACGTCTTCGTTAATTATCAATCTGAATTTTCTTATATGAGGCTTGATAATTTGTATATTTAGAATATTTCAGACTGTTGTCTTCATATTTATTGTTAATGGTTTCGTTTTGGAATGGTGAGCACGGAAATAAGTGTTGAGTTAATACAGTTCTAAGTGACTGTCACATCTCCATATAGACAATTCCAGTTTTCTCGACAGCGTCGGAATCATCTTTAAGGGCCGTAGTTGAATTTCTTCCCCAAAGTAACTAATCGAAGACAATTGTTACCAGATTTATTAACCATAGAAAGTTGTAAAAATTGAAACGAACAATATATATCACAAATAAGATACAAATGAAATAATACAGCAAATGAGTTGGCCCATTCTAGGCTTAATCAGGAACCTACAGCTAAATAATACCGGTGGGAGAGATGAAAGAAACACCAAGAAGCTAGTACAGACGCTAGCGTAAATAGTCTAAAAAGTATGAATACCACAATACAGAGACAACGTTAAAGGGGAAATAAAGTAATAGTTACTGAATTAACGGGTTTACAATAACAGAACAGAAATAAAGAGAATACGACTGAATGGGAATAATTAAATTTAAAAGATAGACATGTTCATAGAGAACATCACGTATGGTACAGAGAAAATGGTAATTATCTAAAAGTCTAGAAGGATATGAATACTTTAAATTATGAAATAAATGCAAGTGAAGCTAAATTAAATAATTCATAAAGCCTTTAATCTTTGGTCAGTTATAAAAGCTAACACGAAAGAGGGTATTTCTAAATGCTCCACGTTGAAGTCTTACGGTGAAAAAAACAGAAAACTGGTGAAATTTAGGGATACTTTTAAGACGAGCCGCTAAAGGAGGTAACTCTAAAGGGGCTAATTTATTATGCGTAACACGACAGTGACAATCATCTGGAGATTTCAGTTTCAATCCTGACAGCAGGAAAAAAATAACATAGAATACTTAACGTATCTTAACACTTATACTGGAAATAATTAACGGAAAGAGAAGCCCTCTACCCAATGGATTAAATAATGGGATTTCGGAAGGTGCTCGATGACATTAAGTCCCCCGAGTTCGACAAGAAGGTTCCAGATTTCGACAAGAAGCCCAGAAAAAGGCCGGAAGACACACAAGCAGAGAAGTTGTGTATATGACAATAAGACTATGACAAAATCCGAAAAAATCTAAATATCCAAAGCCTTCGTCAACGTTTTGGCTTTTAAAAGATAATGTTTATTTGTAATTAGGTACCATAATTTAATCTATCATCTGTGTATTAATTTAACAACAAATATACAATACTGGAGTATTTATTGCTATTATAAAGTGTTTATACTCACTTGTAGATGCCCTTTTAAGTTTTTGTTTCTTTCATGACAAGAACAGGACAAAATTGGTGAAGATTGATTATCTGTCATAGAAAGTACACAAGAACGTTAACACGTCCTTATTAAGCATTTGATATCTGGTTTCCTTGACAATAGTTCTTGAATGTCTGCATCAGAGTATTATCTATTTAGCGGCCTCGCATGTCAGATTTTCTATCTTCTGTTGATTTTCAACTGTTGTCTGTAAATCATTCATCAAAGTTGTGAAGGCAGTGTCAGATGAAATCGCACTTGATCGGAAACAGCTTCTCATTTCTTGATGAAAATTCTATAGAATAAATTTACATAAAAACCAAAAGAAAATAAACAAATTTTTTGATTGAATCTTCATTTGAGGAATATAGATAGTGAAAATGTCACACACATTATTATCACCATTCCTGATAAGAGTATTATTCGTTTGATTAAAAGATTGCACTTTTCTTTAGTCTTCAGTCTTGGAGATAAACAATATGGATATCTAATGGTGTCAGATATGGTAGTTCATAATTAGGTAAAGTGTCATAATATTGAAATTGATCTTTTTTGACAGACAAATTTTCTCTTCCGTTGAAAGTGTGGTGTACTATAAATTTTAATTAAGTGAATAAAAATAATATTTCCTTAACTCTCTGCCCTACCAAGTTTTTCTGTATTTTTAACTGTATGGTGAGCTATTTCAAAGTTTACTATCTATTCGCCTGAATCATGCGTTGGATCACAATGGTGGGGAGAGTCACTATGAGCAGCTTAAAGTAAGCAAGTGGTAGAACTTCAGTCAGTGATTTGTTTTTGATTTTGCAGTTTCTACATTTTCCTATTCACATATATTTTTTATTATCGTGCCATACCTAATTTGAGAAAAAAATTATATTTTAGGGAACGGTTTACCCCAGGCGGTAAGCAATCGTGAAGTTTCCTGGGTTCAATACGCGCGCTTACCAAACCAGAGCATAAGTAGCACAGCTTGGGTAATCTAATAAGTGCGGTAAAGTGGGGAGCTTACGGTAGCTGTTAGCGCTCTACCCCAGCAAAAACAATCTATATGCTCTAGAGCTTTAGAGATAGCAAAAGGGGATAGACCTCTCTGCTGTCCGCTGATACCGACAATAGGCCACTCTGCCAACATTACAATAATAATATACTAAATAATAATAATAATAATAATATAAATTATTATTATTATTATTATTATTATATTATCATTATTAATCTATTCTAAAAAACTAACTATCTAAGATGCATTTGGATGTATCACTCAGTGATGACCTTTAGTCCATTGGAGGTTTCGGTCTTTTCGGCATCATTCCCCTCACTAAAGATTGATCACGTCTCAGCCTACATCAACATAGTTCTTTATCAGCACTCCTGTGTAGGTCTCAGCTAACAAATGACTTTGGGTTTCGTCCTTATACATGTGGTTAGATTTTGATCAACGAATGGGCACATTTCCCGGTATTCCACGTTGGTAAACTTTCCCTACGAAAATGTTGTTCGTCATTTTTATCAGTTTCGGCTATTTCGCATAGGCGATTACTTTACTCTAACACCGGTGATGTCCTGTAACGAATAGAACTAAACCATGGTACAAACCATCAGAATATATAACAGATATGGGATGGAATTGTGGAATTGAAAATGTGCTATACTAGTAATAACAAGGGGGCAAGAAATTAATGGACGGAATACAACTACAAATTAGGACACTATAAAATCACTTGAAAGAAAAAAAACTTACAAATATTAGGAATTTTAGAAGAAGAAATATCAAACAAACAGAGATGAAAGAAAAAGTTTTTTAAAAATAGCCCAGAAGAAACAAGAAGCTCTTAGAAACCAAGCTTAACAGCAGAAATCTTATCCAAAGGAATAAATACCTGGGCTGTCCACGTTATAAGGTACTCTGAGCCATTCTTAAAATGGACAAAAGAAGAAAAGATAGGCCAAGGATTAATGACAATGCACAAGGCTCTACCCTAGAGATGAATAAAAGATAGGCTATGTGTATAGCAAAAGAAGACGGTGGAAGAGGTCTTGCCAAAATAGGGGACTGGTGTAGAGGTCACAATCCAAGGACTCGAAGAATACACAAAAAAGAGCAAGACAGTACTTATGGCAGCAAACAGCAGATGTAATATATTGACAACAGAAAAACAACGAAACTAGAAAACAAAGATAGGGAGAGAAAACAATTATATGGGCACTTCAAACGACAAATCGGAGAGGTTGCATATAAAAACACTTGGACATGGTTACAAAGAGGAAACCTCAAGAGAGAAACTGAATCACTAATAATTTCTGCACAAATAATGCCTTAAGAAAATATTATAATCAAAGCAAAAATTGATAAGACGCAACAAAACAGTAAATGTAGACTGTGCGGTGACAGACATTTGACTGTAAACCATGTCTTAAGTGAATGTAGCAAACTAGCACAACGGGAATACAAAGCTAAGCACGACTGGGTTGGGAAGGTGATCCACTGGGAATTATGTAAAAATTAATTTTTACCATACAAAAAATGGTATATGCATAAACTAGAATCCGTTCTTGAGAATGAAACGCACAAATTGTCTGGGACTTTGAGAATAGACAGATCACCTATTCTAGAGAGAAAGACTAGTGTTGATTACAAAAAAAAGAAAAAAAAAGAGAAGAGACGTGTCAACTGGGAAGCTGAAGGAAATAAAAGATGGATTATATCTTGGACCTTGCAGAGAATTAAAAGTTGTGGAATATGAGAGTGAAAGTGATATTAACTGTAGTTGGTGCACTTGAAGGTAAAAAAAACTAGGAAAAAAGACTGGAGATCTGGAAATCAGAGGAAGATTGAGACCATCCAGACTATTGCACCGCTGAAATCGGCTACATACTCAGAAGAGTTCTGGAGACTGAGGAGACTTGTTGTCACTCGGACTCCAGTGAAATACCATCAGATAAGGCTGATGTGAAAAACTCAAAAATAATAATAATAGTTAATTGATTATCGAGTTTTTCACCTCTGCCTTACCCGGTAGTTCACTGGAGCCCGAGTGACAGCAAGCTTCCCCAGGTCCAGGACTCTTCTAAGTTTCTAGCCGATCGTAACAATGCGTATTGTTTGGATAGGTCCCAATTCTTCCTCTGATTTCCAATTCCACAAATTCTTCACTTCACCTTCATATTCCACAGTGTTCTCAGTTCTCTGACAAGGTCCTTCGGTAATGAATATTAATGTCCTAATTTTATGCGATAAAATAATTATAATAAGTAAGTATTTTATATAGATAATAGGAATTCATTATAAAGAATGATAATTAAATGATATATAATACTATTTGCAAAAAGTTTCCGTTACAACCCAGAAGGGGATACATGCTTCTGTCCATTTTTTCTCCAGTTCAACTATTCATTATTGTATATTAAGTTTTTAACCACTGGAAAATAAATAAATTGAAAAAATGAATAATAGCAATACAGTTTGGATTTCAGCACCCTCTCGCAAACATAATAAATAATAGTATATTAATATTTTAGAATGGGAAGTTCCCCTTTCAATATGCAATCTATGATATATGTATGATTCTATTAAAACGGGGTGAAGAATTCTAATCACTATTTCATAGTTACCTTGCCTATATCAAGAATTAGCGCTAATACCTTGGAAAGGTGATGGATCCAACTATTCTCCTACGCCACAGGCAAATAGTGGGGGAGACTGGAATCTTTAACCTTGGTTAAGCAATCAATGTAGGAGAAGGAAAACTCTGAATTCAAACCTGTTAACTTCGCTTAAGAAATTGACTTTGTGTCATATCTTACTCATGCGGAGGAGTTGGTAAATATATGTATCGAAGTTTGGATAATTAAAATTATATTCAGCGTGAATGCTGACCCAACAAATTATTCATCGCATACTCCCAAGAGAAAAGTATGAATTCTAGTCTGAAAGCGCTTACTACAATCGCAGTCCTGTACGTTACCAACTTACCCAACGGGGATTTGTTCTCTATGTTTTGATTAAAATTGTGCTCCTTTGTTATCCTATTATGATTGTTCAAACATAAAGTATTTTTTCAGTTAACCTTTTTCGGTCAATTAACTTTGCTTCTTTGACATTCTTGTTTCGTTTTCTTGAGGCTTGACTTCAGTTTTCTTTTTCTTGTGATGCATACTGTCTTGTTCTTATATTAATCTAGGCTCTTTTTCTGATGTTCATAGATGGATAATTTGATTTTATCTGTGCCTGTATTATTAATAATAGCAAAACCAAACACCCTTTGGGCGGTGTGAAAATTATTTAGAAGACATTGCTGAGGTGTGTGGGAGTTTAAATTCAAATTCAGAGGGTTTTATATCATATGTAAGTAAAATCATCAAATTATTAAGGGGTAAAAAATAAACCTTTCGAAATGGAAACTTAGTTCTGATAACTTTAAATATATATTAAAATAAAACAAACTATGTATAAATACATAATACCGGGCATGTATTTATGAAAACTTATTAAAAAAAACTATGAAGATCGCCTAAGGTTACATGTTAACATTTTGAGTGTATTTATTCTATGTTAAGGCGATTTTCGATATTGTGAAGTAAGCAGTAACGTGGTTTCGGTTACAGAAACATTAAGACCTAATCTCCATCATTAATTAGATATTTCATTCAAAAAGTTTGAATAGCGTTCTTCTTTGGTCTCTGCCCAGGCTCTTCTTTTATTCATCATTCGACGACTTTTTCATTCAAATGAATGGGCGTTCCTGTTAAAATGTATACCTAAACTAAATCAACTACCCTCTATACCATTTCAGGGGTATCCAGGTATAAACACTAATCCACATCACCTGGTAAAGCTCAGTTCTGAAGGCTCTTTCGTTGGAATACTCTTTCGTTGCTAATACAACCAGATATATTGTGACCTGAGTGGTGGTATCTGTGTCAGGAAGACTCTCCGAACGAAACTACTATTTGTACACCCCTGTTTGGTGTAAATGGATACTCCCAGTCTACATAAATGCTGGACCATAGACCAAAAGTCCAACGTGTTTTCTTTACTCGAGCAATAAGGGGGAAGAAAACTGACACCGAACGAGACACTGCACTCTGTCAAAGCCCCATTTATGAGTAAATAGATCTGTGTGAAGATTATTAAAAGGGAATATTTGAAACCACATTACATTTTGCAATTTATTCTTTTAAATTATACATTGATGCATGATACCATATACATAAAAAACCTTTAAAAAGTTCGATCGAAAAATAATTGGAATTGTAAGTTGAAAAAATACCAATAGTTATAATAAACATTTACAAATGCTCAACTTTCAGGATTTAAAAGCCCTGCGATTAGTGCTGTAGAATGTACCGACTGTACCTCTGCAAGAGGAAAAAACTCCAATGGGGTCACCCTGTTGGCCGCAGGTGGCGACCGTGATAATTAACGATGGGAATCCTGGTGGCTGAGCAGTCCACGACATTGAATCACTCCACTTTGGCCCTTTCTTGGCTAGACGGTTGATCGGAGAGGCTCCATCCGATCAATCGGCTGGTCGCTTCAATCCTAGAACCGATATGATTTTCCCAATGCTATTGCTCTTATGGTACCCAACACTTTTTATTATATACGTGCTAGAAGCAGTAGCTGAAGGTCTTAGTTTCTAGGTAAGACGTTGAGCTGCATCTAGTGGTGAGACTCTAATTCTGGAGCTTTTGGAATGTGAAGTACCCTTCATTGCATTATTCTCAAATCAACTCTGACCAGAAATGTAGTATCTGTTAGGGTCTCATCTATTGGTTAAATAGATAAGATAAATTTATAAATGTCTTTAAAGAAAGAGTTAAAGAACTTTGAATATCCAACAAATGAATAAACAAAAACGTTTTCGGCATTAAAATAACCTAAGAGCTGACATGCTGTAAAATGCAATCAACCGTCCAACCTATCAGCATTTAATTACCCATAAGGCGTTAAACAAATAAACCAAACAAACCTAAACTAAATAGAATAAAAAAATATCGTATCTGCTTCTATTAAAAAAAGGGGAACCATAAATCTTTCAGCTAGCAATAGCAGTAAGATATTAGATAGCTGTAGTAGTTTAGTGTTTTACCAGCAGACCCAACAGAAACACAGCGTCTAGTTTTACTCTTAGCGATATAATGTTATATCTGTGTATTTGAGTAGTCGCTTGCTTTCTTTTTTCTTTGCATCGGTGTGCAATGACGACACCGAAACTTTACTGGCAATCGCTTTTTAGATAGATAATAATAAATAATAATAATAATAATAATAATAATAATAATAAATAACTGGACGACCATAGAGCCCTTTTATGATGATATTGATAATTCGATTTACGAGGAAGTGAAGAAGTCTAACCAGAATTTCATAGTTTTATATAATATAAATATATATTATATATATATATATATATATATATTTTATATTATACACACATCAACACACACACACTTATCTATTATATATATAATATATATATAATAGTATTTTGATGATTTACTGGATAGATATCATCATCATCATCATCATCATCATCATCAGGTCGTGCTGTCTTCTCACAATCCCTATCGGTCATCGATAGAATGTTTCCGTACATCGTCCAGATCCACACAAAACTAATTGATATAGGTTTTCGCTAGCGAACAGGGTAAGTTAATGTGGTGTCCACTGGAAAATTACTTTGGTCCTTGTTTCTCTAACAGAGTCCATATTGGAGCTATTTCTTGTGAGATGCCGCTTCCAAGATTTGATCAATAAGCACGTACATCCTTGTGTAGTGTCCACGCTAACATATTTTTCTAAGCGCATCCGATCGAGGTAAGGTAGGTGGCAGCTGTATCATAGCACTGAAACGGCATAAGACTTGAAGATATCTCGCCTTATCAGGGAGTTCAGATTTCTATTGATTGATAATTATCTATTGCAGACCATGTATTTCTATGCGTGCATTGACACCGCAGTCTGTAGATGGATATTACTGCATAGATAGATAGATAAAATGATGTTTAGCTAATGTAGGTATCATATAACAATATCATTCATATTCAAGTTAGCAATTGAAATTGCTTTAATCATTTCAAGTGCATTGCTCCAATAAAAATCTCGTTATGATGTTTTTTTTCTGGTTACAAACATGATGAGAATTTTAGTAATATACTAGACGACATTTTTTGTTCCTGTTGTAATGTCAATTTATGGTGATATTGATACTCCTACTTAGGAAGGTGTGAAGCATTCTAATTAATAGCTTCTATTATCTCTGTTATATAGAATTTGAAAGATTTTAAAAAATGACGCATATTACGATTTCATTCTCACAAATTTTAAATTGGACTGAAAACTGCTTCAGTGTATTTTATGTGCATTGGTTTTAATAGAAATCACAATATGTTTTCTGCTAGGGTACAGTTAGATCGACCGGTAAAGTTGGGGATGATTCTATTTGGGATCATCTATATTATTCGTATATCCACAATGCATGTCCATGCAGATCCAACTTATAGATTTATACAAGGATTATTTCAAATCCTAAGTATCAATGTAAGATAAAATAATAATAATAATAATATAATAATTAATAATAATAATAATAATGTATGCAAAAATTAATTTTGACCATACAACAAAAATGGTATATGCATGAACCAGAATCTGTTTTGAGAATGAAACGCATAAATTCTCTGGGACTTCGAGATAAAGACAGATCCCTTATCCCAGCCCAGAGACCAGCCTAGTATTGATTAAACAAAAAAAAAAAAAAGAAAAGAAAAAGAAACTTGTCAGCTGGTAGATTTGCAGTTCCAGCAGATCACAGGGTGAAGATGAAGGAAAATGACAAATACCTGGACCCTGTCTGTGAATTGAAAAGCTGTGGAATATGAGAGGTCAAAGTGATACAATTGTAATTTGTGGCACTTGGAACGTTCAAAGCTGGGAAAAAGACTGGAGGAACTGGAAATTAGAGAAGAATTGAGACCATCAGACCACTGCATTGCTACAATCGCCCAGATTACTTCGAAGAGCTGGAGACTTGAGGAGACTTGTTGTCACTCGGACTCCAGTTAAATACCATCAACTAACACTGGTGTGAAAAACTCTCAGAAGAAGAAGAAGAAGAGAAGAAGAAGAAGAAGAAGAAGAAGAAGAAGAAGAATAGAAGAAGTTTTGATCGTTTATATTTTGGACTATAATATACATGTGTATATATATTTGAAGTCTCTGCGTAGCAGTAAAAATATTTATGTAATTGAACAACACAATTCCTAGTAATAAACCATTGTGTCTGATATAATATATAAGTATATGCTCTTAAATCTATTGGAAATCTTGGCTCTGAGTAAAGTTTGTTTTTAGATTTTCTGTAGGGACTAAGGCCAGTCCAAAAGTCAGCACGTATAAAAATACATTGTGCCACTTTCGTGCTTTGGACACTTGGACTTTTGGAACTTTTTATTTTGATTCGCTAGGTTAATATATAAATAGATTGATTCTCTAATTTCTTGTATATTTTTATCGCCTTGTTTAATTCTCTGTAAGATTTTTAAGTTTACTTTCTTGACACAACCTAAGCCACAGCAAACACATGAAAATACGACCATATTGTCAATACTAAAAAAATTTGATGGGTTGTTGACATCAATAAGAATTTAATTTACATGTAGATGACTGGATCAAACAGAAGGCCGGCTTATGGCTCAGTCGGTAGAACATCCGCCAAGGAACCACACGGTTCCGGGTTCGATACCAGGCTCTCAAATCAGGGTATGATTTGCACAGCTTGGATATGTGCGATAAAGTAGCGAGGCTGATGTTGGTTTGGCACATCACCTTTAGACGTGAAAACAATCTTCCTGGTGTACGCTAGTGAAAGAGGATTGAATTTCTCTATGTCCGGCTGATAACGACAATAAGCCACTCTTCTGATTTTTATACGCATAAAACTCTATCAAGTTTCTTAAAATGAATAGCAGCTGGTTAAAAAAATCCTGGAAACAGTCACTTAGAAAATAGCAGCTGTATGGTCACTTACATCTCATCTCACAATCACCATAGTAAAACGAGCATGAATACTAGGCATTTCTGTAGAAATAAAGATGACTCATATGCGACGGTTTTTTCCTAGGGACATACTAGTGTTGGTCAACAAGTAAATAGATTGATCTGCGCTGGATGCCTTCTAGAGAACTTACAAGAACTATGGCGAAGAGAGTCAAGTGAAATGGTACTATCAGCGCGCTTTGATGATGATAAGGGATGATGATGATGATGTCACTGCTGCTGTTGTTGTTGTTGATGATTGATGATGGTGAGGATGCGGATGATTATGATGAGGAGGGTGATGATGATAACACTTGTCAAAAAAATCCTTAGTACTAATGATAACCTGTTAATTTAAGTAAATAACACTTTTTAAAAGAATTATCCATTGAGACATTTTGTTTTCTTTTGGTTCTTATTCTTAACTAAGCAATACTACTATGTAATTTTTACATATCATGTTTGAAGAATCATAAACCTAATCTGTAATGGTCGATTACGTGTGAATAGTTATTTTAGTAACATAATTCGTTAATGATTTTCATTTGAAGTGAAGCCATTAAAATTATGAACGATTAGTTATGCCAAGCAGCAACGTTTATTATGTTTATTGCAAAAGACTCCCATCTTTATGAGATTTACCTTTCAACACGAAAAACAAATTCTTAAGTTAAAAACTGACCATAAAGTTGGTAATTTGTAGTACTGTAAAAAAAAACATTTGGCCGTCTGTAGAAGACAAATGGACATATTTTAAACACTTATTAATATTGGTTATTTAATTTGTGCATTATTTTTCCAGTTTCTTTGATAATAGCAAAATACAATGGACTCTTAATGAAGCCAGGGATGTGATATTTTTTTATTGGGCAATAGTTGAAAGTTTAATCTTCATTCAAAGAAACTATTATGGTTGTTATGTCTCAGACTAAATTACCTAAATCAACATTTTCTAACAGTGGGAAATTCTTGTTCTTTTTTTTTCATTTCTCAATTTCTATTCAGACATGTGACATTGATATTTCTTCTAATCATTTACTTCTAAAATATCTCATTGTAACCGGACAAGAAATCAATAGAAGGAATAATGTAATGGAAATTTTCATTTGGCCTGGGCCTGGTAAATATGAATCTTCAGTGTTTTATATACATATTTACTAACCCCTCCACAGGAGTAGGATGTGACACAAGGTCAAATTCTTAAGAAAAATTTAACAGGTTTTAATTCTGTTTTCCTTCTTCTAGAATGTTTAAAGATTCCAGTCTGTCCTACTATTTACCTAGAGCTGGAGGGAAGATAGATTCATACCTTTCTCAAGAGGATTAGCGGTATGTGAAATGCGACCAGCGTCATCCAGGATTTTGAACTCGCATCGCCGTGTCCATTTCACTTTGTTTTGACTTGTGGAAATGCTAAAATATATTTTTTCGCAATAATGAAATCTCAAATATTAAAGCATAAAATCAAATTTGATAATTGCCATTTAAATTTATTTATGAATACATTATACAATTTAAAATCATCTCTATAGATCTAATTATTTAAAAAAGATTTGCATTGTTTTATTGGCTCACTCCTCCCGTTGTAGGAATTCTATATATTGTATTGGAGTAAAATATATTGTGAGGTGCCATGTGTGGCTGCCGTAGAAACCACCAAAGTTATAGCAGTAGCCAATTAAGTAATCAACAGATACCTTTACACCAACCCCGACCCGTGCCTTAGATTCCCTAGTGAAATAGTCACTGTCATGGGAATTACACCAATGAAAATAGTTCCCATAGTTTTAGAATACTCCTACATAGTTTAATTATGGCTTAGGAAAAATAGAAAACTTTACCTTGTCAAGATAAAAGTAAAATAGACTCTATATAGATGGTACAGTGACAATACTAAAATTTATTAGATATACTAAATGAATAAAAGTTGCAAGGTTTTAAGAATTCTAAGGCGTAGGAATCTGGCCCTTGTTTCAAAGTTACTCGTGGAGAATCGTAAAATAGTTCTTTTTAGAATAGACCCCAAAGATGTCGGGTCGCTTCATTTATCGCCAGTAAACAAGACTGGGACCATTTTTAGGTGGGTAGAAGGCATCGCATTCTTGGTAAACAGGTTACTAAGAAAAAGATAATGTTGAACCCCATCCCGTAGGGTGCTAACATGGTAAACTATATTTCATTATATTAAGCTGTATACTTTAGTTTAAACAAAATATTCGCGTAAATTATGAATATAATTGAACTTTTAAGTTATTTCTTCCCAAGTCGCACACATAGTTTTGTACATTTCGGCTCAATATGTTAGGTACCCTATAAATCCCTTTGAACGTACATTTATTACATCTTGTAGATGAAGAATAACTTTTAAAGGATTTAAATGCTAGAATATTTAACCCGTATGAGGCGAAAAACATTGATTGATTTTATTAGAACTTTGTCTTTGTTCTTTGTTATATTGTCATTTGAATGTATGTACATTTTGTTTTTCCACTTTTGTGAATGTCTTGCTTATGCAAATGTTTATTTCAATTGCAGTTTACCCTGTTGTATATGTATGCATGTAATAAAAAGGTAATTCTACACAATCTCGGCAGTCTGCCAGTTCTTTCACGTACACCAACTTAGAGTTCCCTGCTAGTTCAACACTATGGCCTTAAACGCTTGCTAATTAGACCAAGTCATGGTTCTTTTGTTACTACAGGTACCGTGTGGCCGAGTAAGCCTGTCACATATAATTTGAAAAGGAGATTGGTATGTAACATCTACTAACCTGGGAGATTCTATGAAAGAGAATTACTCAGAAAATATAACGGAACATAAAAATAAAAAAATACTAAACGAATGTATCAAAATACCTAACAGAATATGTTGTCGTTGTTGTAGTTTCATAACCTATTGCGTCGTCGGATATTTTCTGAGTAATTCTCTTTCATAGAATCTCCCAGGTTAGTAGATGTTACATACCAATCTCCTTTTCAAATTATATGTGACAGGCTTACTCGGCCACACGGTACCTGTAGTAACAAAAGAACCATGACTTGGTCTAATTAGCAAGCGTTTAAGGCCATAGTGTTGAACTAGCAGGGAACTCTAAGTTGGTGTACGTGAAAGAACTGGCAGACTGCCGAGATTGTGTAGAATTACCTTTTTATTACATGCATACATATACAACAGGGTAAACTGCAATTGAAATAAACATTTGCATAAGCAAGACATTCACAAAAGTGGAAAAACAAAATGTACATACATTCAAATGACAATATAACAAAGAACAAAGACAAAGTTCTAATAAAATCAATCAATGTTTTTCGCCTCATACGGTTAAATATTCTAGCATTTAAATCCTTTAAAAAGTATTCTTCATCTACAAGATGTAATAAATGTACGTTCAAAGGGATTTATAGGTACCTAACATATTGAGCCGAAATGTACAAAACTATGTGTGCGACTTGGAAGAAATAACTTAAAAGTTCAATTATATTCATAATTTACGCGAAATATTTTGTTTAAACTAAAGTATACAGCTTAATATAAATGAAATATAGTTTACCATGTTAGCACCCTACGGATGGGGTTCAACATTATCTTTTTCTTAGTAACCTGTTTACCAAAGAATGCGATGCCTTCTACCCACCTAAAAATGGTCCCAGTCTTGTTTACTGGGCGATAAAATGAAGCGACCCGACATCTTTGGGTCTATTCTAAAAAGAACTATTTTACGATTCTCCACGAGTAACTTTGAAACAAGGGCCAGATTCCTACGCCTTAGAATTTTAAAACCTTGCAACTTTTATTCATTTATATCTAATAAATTTTAGTATTGTCACTGTACCATCTATATAGAGTCTATTTACTTTTTATCTTGACAAGTAAGTTTTCTATTTTCCTAAGCCATAATTAAACTATGTAGGAGTATTCTAAAACTATGGGAACTATTTTCATTGTGTAATTCCCATGACAGTGACTATTCACTAGGGAATCTAAGGCACGGTCGGGTTGGTGTAAAGTATCTGTTGATTACTTAATTGGCTAACTGCTATAACTTTGGTTTCTACGGCAGCCACACATGGCACCTCCACAATATATTTTACTCCAAATACAATATATAGAATTCCTACAACGGAGGAGTGAGCCAATAAAACAATGCAAATCTTTTAAATAATTAGATCTATAGAGATGATTTTAAATTGTATAATGTATTCATAAATAAATTTAAATGGCAATTATCAAATTTGATTTTATGCTTTAATATTTGAGATTTCATTATTGCGAAAAAATATATTTTAGCATTTCCACAAGTCAAAACAAAGTGAAATGGACACGGCGATGCGAGTTCAAAATCCTGGATGACGCTGGTCGCATTTCACATACCGCTAATCCTCTGAGAAAGGTATGAATCTATCTTCCCTCCAGCTCTAGGTAAATAGTAGGACAGACTGGAATCTTTAAACATTCTAGAAGAAGGAAAACAGAATTAAAACCTGTTAAATTTTCTTAAGAATTGACCTTGTGTCACATCCTACTCCTGTGGAGGGTTAGTAATATGTATATAAAACACTGAAGATTCATATTTACCAGGCCCAGGCAAATGAAAATTTCCATTACATTATTCCTTCTATTGATTTCTTGTCCGGTTACAATGAGATATTTAGAAGTAAATGATTAGAAGAAATATCAATGTCACATGTCTGAATAGAAATGAGAAATGAAAAAAAAAGAACAAGAATTTCCCACTGTTAGAAAATGTTGATTTAGGTAATTTAGTCTGAGACATAACAACCATAATAGTTTCTTTGAATGAAGATTAAACTTTCAACTATTGCCCAATAAAAAAATATCACATCCTGGCTTCATTAAGAGTCCATGTATTTTGCTATTATCAAAGAAACTGGAAAAAATAATGCACAAATTAAATAACCAATATTAATAAGTGTTTTAAAATATGTCCATTTGTCTTCTACAGACGGCCAAATGTTTTTTTTTACCGTACTACCAAATTACCAACTTTATGGGTCAGTTTTTAACTTAAGAATTTGTTTTCGTGTGTGAAAGGTAAATCTCATAAAGATGGGAGTCTTTGCAATAAACAATAATAAACGTTGCTGCTTGGCATAACTAATCGTTCATAATTTAATGGCTTCACTTCAAATGAAAATCATTAACGAATTATGTTACTAAAATAACTATTCACACGTAATCGACCATTACAGATTAGGTTTATGATTCTTCAAACATGATATGTAAAATAATTACATAGTAGTATTGCTTAGTTAAGAATAAGAACCAAAGAAAACAAAAATGTCTC
>JALAJA010001178.1:7500-15000 GCA_023376005.1 Doryteuthis pealeii
TAAAACAAAACAAAACAACAACCCCAAAAACACTTCTTCATAATTCCCATAATTTCCCCACAAACTAAAATTACTCTTCCCATCATGCCCCCCCCCAAGAATATGTAAAGAGATGCCCATCACATTGAAGCCTCTTAGGCAAGAAACTAGTAGTCACTAAAGACCATTGACTATGTATTTAAACTTAAATTTACTAATGCGCTGTCGTCGTATTAATATTCTTCGATTATAACTCACCTGTTTCAAATACATTTAACGTAATATTAATAGGGTGTAAAGAAATCAATCAAAATCAAATCAAATCAAGTGTATCCCTTTTATATGCGTTCTTATTTAGTTTCGTAAGTCTTTCTAATTTAATATAATATTGTATTCATGGCTGGATGTAATTGTTGATGACACGTTCACATCTATAAATTTAAGAAAATTAATCTAACAATTAAAAAAACAACAACAAAAAAGAAAAAGATACATATTTTTCTTATTTACGAGATTTAAGTTTCAATGTTTAAGATGCCCTATTTCAAAACCGATTTATTAGTGAATTATCTTTTTTTACATATATTCCATCATTAGATTGTCTTCGAAAAATGTAATTTATTTATGTACCAAAAAAAAAAAAAATCTGGTACGGGGATTAACGCGCGAAACATATTGGTGCATATCGCTTAATGCGTTCTGGCCCTTGCCCTAAAAAAAACGCTACATGATGCCTTCTGAAAATTCGAACCGTGCTATTTATGAACTTCCTACCTGGGTAAAGAAGAACAATTTCCTCATAAATTCCTACAATGAAATAATTGAACCCTCATTTTATGTCTGTGTTTTGCAATAAATGTTTTATTTTCTTGCACCCATATTTTACAATACTAAATATATTTTCTCGGAGATATGTTAGCACCATATATATTTATAATATGCCTAGACTCATAAGTAAGCATCATTAGATGTTATAAATAATTGTTTTTAAAAAGGCAAGAAGCAGGCAATATTCTGCACGAATGCAGCATGGAACATCACCCTCTATGTGAACTCCGATAAAACAAGTTCATGTGTTTTTAAATTAAGGAGGCATCTCCACGTTCGATGATAAACCCTTGAAATTGGTGTTACAATTAACGTACCTAGGTAGTAATATCTTATCTAAAGAAAGCCATGTTAATCAATGATAGTGAAAGGCATGGTTTCCATGGACTATCAGTCATATAGAAATCTGATCTCATTGACAATTAAAGCAACAATTCTTCACAACCATAGCTGTATCATTGCTACTGTACAACTGTACCACTTGGACACTAACAATAGCACTAGAGAATAAGCTACATGGGAACTGCACAAGAATCAGTATGTAATTTCAAAAAAGTTGTGGAAGCACACACCCCATGAGAAAGCAGCTGTATGGCCACTTGCACTTATCACACAAACAATCTGAGTAAAATGCTGGACACTGCTGGAGAATCAAGGACAAACTCATGATGTTTTTGTATGGAAACCAGCAGACAGGCACGCCAGTGTGGACCGTTGAGCAAAGATGTACATTGACCAACTCTGTGCAGATATTGGATGCTGTGAGAGGACCTCTTGAGAACAATGATTGATAGGGTAGGGTTGGCTAGAGATTGTCATGGATATCCATGATTAAAATCCTACTTACCTTTAATTACAAATTAACTAACCAAGTGACCTTCTCTTGTTCTTCCTTTGGTCATTTGAAAATGTTTACTCCAGTTTAAATAACTTATTTGGACAGTTTGGGAAAACTTTAGTTAGTGAAATAATATTATCATGTGATGTTTTTCCACAATCTAAACCAAGCACAATGGGTGACCCAACGTGTCACATTTTTTCTAGTATATATATATATATATATATATATATATATATATCAATTCCATCCGCACGAGCAGGATGTGACACAAGGTCAATTTCTAAGCGGAGTTCAACAGGTTTGAATTCAGAGTTTTCCTTCTCCTAGACTGGTTGCCTAACCAGGTTAAAGAGCCCAGTCTGCCTACTATTATCCATAGCTGGAGGGAGAAGTAGGATTCATACCTTTCCCAAGGGTATTAGAGCTAAGTGAAATGCAATTACACATCCAGGATTTGAACCCAGGACGACCTGTCCATTTCCTATGACTTTAACCATTACACCGCGCGCTTCATTTTCATACATATATATATCATATATATTTATTTTAATTTTATTTCCTTTGTCAGAATGATAATGTTGTCCCGACATAAAGCCGCACAAACATGGTTCATTCTCTATGGCCTTCAATTGAAAGTATATCTAATTCAACATTTTATTTTGGGGATTTTCATTTGATCTCAGTATATAATATAAGGTGTATGGAACGTACGCAAGGCACGGAGAGGGGTGAGGGGAGAGGAGAGTAGCCACGACAGCAAGAGAGCCCAGAAAGAGGGAGAAAAGACAGCAGCCCCGAAAGCATCACAGTTTGTGTGCATTCAGTGCACCAAAGACTGTCACTCAAGAATTGGCCGGCAGAATCACTTGCGCAGAATGCATAAATTATTTTTTGGACATTACGTCATCGTCCTTAGTGGACGGAAAGGTACCAACAAAGAAACCTAGATTCTGTTGTATAGTCAGCTTGACGGTGGATGCTAGTTCAGATGTTAGTACATGAATTTTAGTTAAGTAAAATAAAAGCTTAAGAAAATAACGCGTTTTGTGGTTGAGTGAATGTCTTGGTAAACAAGACTGATCTAGAAGAAGAAATGAGTTTAGTGCACCACCACAAGACGAAGACAGACGCTAGAAGAGACGTAAGATAGAAAAGATGAACAGCAGAGAATAGAAGAAAAGTAAAGAAGGGTGAATAACACTGGGCATACGTTAAACTGAACTGATGTCCCGTTCTGGAGTATGGGGAAGTGGGCACCCTACATTACCATCGCATCCTGGTCCACTTTGACCCGGAGTGTAGTACTTGTAGTGTCCCATCTATTAGTAAAGAGAAAATTGTTACAAAAAATTGATGTTTAAAAATGCTCTTCAAACTATGTTACAAATCGTTTTACAAAACTTTGCCGCATAATAACCCATCGTGTTGATATGCCGTTAAACAAACAAAACAAAACAAACAAACAACATCCTTATTCAAAACAAAGGGTGTACTGGGTGTGCACAATAAAACTGCATTCCAGTTCTGGGAGGTCTTGGAGAGGTGGGTTAGGGTTGGTTGTCTTTTAAATTTTTAAAATATCAAATTCTCTTCAAACAGTGAATGTTGTATGTGTATAATAAATACTGATACTAAAAACTAGATCTCTTACTTGTAACAGTTGGAGTGAATACACATCAAAGACGTCGGTTAAAATGCACCAAAACATCTCGTTCGCAATATTTGACCCAAAAATTGTTTAAAAAAAGAACAATTCACATTTTATTTCCATAGAAAAGGTTGGTTATTTTATTTTACAAGATCATGGTTGCTTTTAATAAAAAATGCATTGAAATGATTTTTATTATGGAAAATGCATTGTGAAATGATTTTGTATAAAAATGCATGGAAATGATTTTACTATAAAAATGCATGTGGAAATCATTTTTTACTATAAAAATGCATTGGAAAATGATTTTTACAATAAAAATGCATTGGAAATGATTTTTATAATAAAAATGCATTGGAAATATTTTTTACTATAAAAATGGCCATTGGAAATGATTTTTTACTATAAAATGCATTGAAATGATTTTTGCGTATAAAATGCATTGAAATATTTTTTACAATAAAAATGCATTTGAAAATGATTTTGTACTAATGAAAATGCATTGAAATGAGTTTAACAAATAAAAATGCATTGGAAATGAGTTTACAATAAAAATGCATTGGAAATAATTTTTACAATAAAAATTGCATTGGAAATGATTTTAGTTGAAAATGCATTGGAAACGATTTTACTATAAAAATGCATTGGAAATTATTTTACTATAAAAATGAATTGGAAAAACATTTTTACTATAAAAATGCATTTGAATGATTTTTACTATTAAAAATGGCATTGGAAATGAGTTTAAAATAAAAATGCATTGAAATGATTTTTATAATAAAAAATGCATTGGAAACATGGATTTTTACTATAAAAAGCATTGGAAATGATTTTTACTATGAAAATTCATTGGAAATGATTTTGCTATAAAATGCATTGGAAATGATTTTTACAAAATAAAAATGCATTTAAATGATTGTTTACTATGAAAATGCATTGTGAAATGAGTTACCATAAAAATGCATTGGAAATGGAGTTTTACAATAAAAATGATTTGGAAATAATTTTAACAATAAAAATGCAATTGGAAAGATTTTTAGTATGAAAATGCATTGGAAACATTTTTTATAAAAAATGCATTGAAATAATTTTACAGATAAAAATGCATTGGAAATCATTTTTACTATGAAAATTGCATTGGAAATGATTTTTTACTTATAAAATTAATTGAAATGATTTTTTTACTATAAAAATGCATGGAAAATGAGTTTTTACTATGAAAATGCATTGGAAATGATTTTTATTATAAAACTGCACTGAAATGATTTTTGATGCTAGTAAAAATGCATTGGAAATCATTTTACTATAAAAATGCATTGGAAATTCATTTTACTATAAAAAATGCAATTGGAAATGATTTTTACTATAAAAATGCATTGCTAAATGATTTTATAATGAAAAAGCATGAAATGAGTTTTGATAATAATCTTTCACGTTAAGTCTACAATCTACATGATTGTCCAACCATATTGCCCTCATTGGTAACCCCCCCCCTAACCCTTTTTATGTGATATATGTGCTAAAGGGGGAAAAGGCCCCGGGGATGGGGGCTTGGGGAAGATTTTCTTCCGTTTGGGTTTTCCCTGGGAAATATTTTAAACGTTTAAACCTTTTGCCATTTTATTTTTCCCTTTGTGGGGTTGAAAGTTTTTTTTTTCCCCCAATTCTGGCAGTTGTGGGAAGTTGTAGTACCTTCATCACAATACTCCCAGTCCACCCTAACCGGAGTAGCATTACCTATTAGGGTACCTTCTAATGAGCTTAAATAGAAGAACAAAAATTGTTTACAAAATGTGTTAAAATTGAGGTTTAAAAAAATGAATACCCACTTAAAAAAATGGTTAAAACAAAACGTCTTCGCGCATAAATAACCAGCAAGGGATTTGAATTTACGTAAAAACTAAACCAGGACCTTAAACCTAACTCTAAAGAACTAACAACCGTAGTCCCTAACCTTCATTATACCATGAATCCAAGTACCCCAGTTAAAAAACAGTTTAATCACAGATTTGTCAGTATAACTGTTCTTTTAAATGTACCACTCGCGATTCAATTATAATGAATCTGTGAGACTAACCTTTTTATTTCACATTGTTTTTAAAATGGCTGGTTAGTTTTTACGGTATGTCAATCCTTGCTGGGTTATTTTATGCCGAAGACGTTTTGTTTTACTCAATTCTTTAAGTGGGTATTCAATTTTTTTAAACTCAATTTTTTAACACATTTTGTAAACAATTTTGTTTTCTATTTAACTCATAAAGGTACCCTAATAGGTAATGCTACTCCGGGTCAGGGTGGACCTGGGATAATTGTGATGAAGGGATACTACACACTTCCCACACTCAGAATTGGAACTTCACCACAAGATGCAGTTTAACGTTATATCCAGGACACGAAGAATCTCAGCCATCCGCTTTCTAGCACCATATATCACATAAAAGGTTAGGGGGGGGGTTACCATGAGGGCAATATGGTTGCGACAATCATGTAGATGCTAGGACTTAACGTGAAAGATTATTATAAAAATCATTTCCAATGCATTTTTATTATAAAAATCATTTACAATGCATTTTTTATAGTAAAAAATCATTCCAATGCATTTTTATAGTAAAAATGATTTCAATGCATTTTATAGTAAAAATGATTTCCAATGCATTTTTATAGTAAAAATCATTTCCAGTGCAGTTTTATAATAAAATCATTTCCAATGCATTTTCATAGTAAAAATCATTTCCAATGCATTTTTATAGTAAAAATCATTTCCAATTAATTTTTATAGTAAAAATCATTTCCAATGCATTTTCATAGTAAAAATGATTTCCAATGCATTTTTATTGTAAAAATTATTTCCAATGCATTTTTTTAGTAAAAATCGTTTCCAATGCATTTTCATACTAAAAATCATTTCCAATGCATTTTTATTGTAAAAATTATTTCCAATGCATTTTATTGTAAACTCATCTTCCAATTGCATTTTTATTGTAAACTCATTTCCAATGCATTTTCATAGTAAAATCATTTCAAATGCATTTTTATTGTAAAAATCATTTCCAATGCATTTTTATAGCAAAATCATTTTCCAATGCATTTCATAGTAAAAATCATTTCCATGCATTTTTTAAGTAAAAATCATTTCCAATGCATTTTTATTATAAAAATCATTTCCAATGCATTTTTATTGTAAAATCATTTCCAATGCATTTTTATAGTAAAAATCATTCCAATGCATTTTTATAGTAAAAATGATTTCCAATTCATTTTTATAGTAAAAATCATTTCCAATGCATTTTATAGTAAAAAATCGTTTCCAATGCATTTTCATACTAAAAATCATTTCCAATGCATTTTTATTGTAAAAATTATTTCCAATGCATTTTTATGTAAAACTCATTTCCAATGCATTTTTATTGTAAAACTCATTTCCAATGCATTTTCATAGTAAAAAATCATTTCAAATGCATTTTATTGTAAAAATCATTCCAATGCATTTTTATAGCAAAAATCATTTCCAATGCATTTTCATAGTAAAAATCATTTCCAATGCATTTTATAGTAAAAATCATTTCCAATGCATTTTTATTATAAAAATCATTTCCAATGCATTTTTTATGTAAAAATCATTTCAATGCATTTTATAGTTAAAATGATTTCCAATGCATTTTTATAGTAAAAATCATTTCCAATGTCATTTTTATAGCAAAATCATTTCAAATGCATTTTCATAATAAAAATCATTTCCAATGCATTTTTATTACAAACATGATCTTAGTAAAATAAAATAACAACCTTTTCTATGGAAATTAATATGTGAATGTTCATTTTTTAAACAATTTTTGGGTCAAATATTGCGAAAACGAGGATGTTTTGGTGCATTTTAACCGACGATCTTTGATGTTATTTCATCAAAACAATGTTACAAGTAAGAGATCTAGTTTTTAGTATCAGTATTTATTATAACAACATACAACTTTCACTGTTTGAAGAATTGATATTTTAAAAATTAAAAGAACAACCACCTAACCCACCCTCCAAGACCTCAGAACTGGAATGCAGTTTATTGTCACACCCAGTACACAATTTGTTTTGAATAGGAGTTTGTTTGTTTGTTTGTTGTTGTTTAACGGCATATCAACCCACGATGGGTTATTAATGCCGGCAAAGTTTTGTAAAACGATTTGTAACAATAGTTTGGAAGAGCATTTTT
>JALAJA010001178.1:22500-40000 GCA_023376005.1 Doryteuthis pealeii
CTAAATATATTTCTCTGGAGATATGTTAGACCAGTATATATTATAATATACCTAGACTACATAAGTAAGCATCATTAGATGTTATAAATAATTTTTTTAAAAAGGCAAGAAGCAGCAATATTCTGCACCGAATGCAGCATGAAACATCACCCTACTAGTGAACTCCGATAAAACAAGTTCATGTGTTTTAAAATTAAGGAGCATCTCCACGTTCGATGATAAACCCTTGAAATTGGTGTACAATAACGTACCTAGGTAGTAATATCTTATCTAAAGAAAGCCATGTTAATCAATCATAGTGAAAGCATGGTTTTCCATGGACTATCAATCATATAGAAATCTGATCTCATTGACAAGTTAAAGCAACAATTCTTCACAACACATAGCGTGTATCATTGCTACTGTACAACTGTACCACTTGACACTAACATAGCACTAGAGAATAAGCTACATGGGAACTGCACAAGAATGCAGTATGTAATTTCAAAAAAGTTGTGGAAGCAACACCCCATGAGAAAACAGCTGTATGGCCACTTGCCACTTATCACACAAACAATCTGAGTAAAATGCTGGACACTGCTGGAGAATCAAGGACAAACTCATGATGTTTTTGTATGGAAACCAGCAGACAGGCACGCCAAGTGTGGAAACGTTGAGCAAAGATGTACATTGACCAACTCTGTGGCAGATATTGGATGCTGTGAGAGGACCTCTTGAGAACAATGATTGATAGGGTAGGGTTGGCTAGAGATTGTCATGGATATCCATGATTAAAATCCTACTTACCTTTAATTACAAATTAACTAACCAAGTGACCCTTCTCTTGTTCTTCCTTTGGTCATTTGAAAAATGTTTACTCCAGTTTAAATAAACTTATTTGGACAGTTTGGGAAAACTTTATATTAGGGAAATAATATTATCATGTGATGTTTTTCCAACAATCTAAACCAAGCACAATGGGTGACCCAACGGGTCACATTTTTTAGATATATATATATATATATATATATATATATATATACCAATCCATCCGCACGAGACAGGATGTGACACAAGGTCAATTTCTAAGCGGAGTTCAACAGGTTTGAATCAGAGTTTTTCCTTCTCCTAGACGTTGCCTAACCAATTTAAAGAGCCCAGTCTGCCTACTAGTTATCATAGTGGAGGGAGAGTAGATTCATACCTTTTCCAAGGGTATTGAGAGCTAAGTGTAAATGCAATTACCACATCCAGGATTTGAACCCAGGGCGACCGTCCATTTCCTATGACTTTAACCATTACACCAGCGCGCTTCATTTTCATAGATATATATATACATATATATTTATTTTAAATTTATTTCCTTTGTCAGAAAGTGATAATGTTGTCCCGACATAAAGCCGCACAAACATGGTTCATTCTCTATGGCCTTCAATTGAAAGTATATCCAATTCAACATTTTATTTTGGGATTTTCATTTGATCTCAGTATATAAAGATATTGGAAGTACGCAAGACAGGAGAGGGGTGAGCGGAGAGGGAGAGTAGCACGACAGCAAAGAGCACAGAAAGAGGGAGAGAAAAGACAGCAGCCCGAAAGCATCACAGTTTGTGTGCATTCAGTGCACCAAAGACTGTCACTCAGAATTGGCCGCAGATCACTTGCGCAGATGCAGATAAATTTTTTTTTGGGACATTACGCATCGTCCTTAGGACGGAAAGGTCCAACAAAAGAAACCTAGGACGTTAATATATATTTCACTATATATATATATAACTTATATACTATTATATTAGTATATAGTATACATACGAAGGTTATGTCAAAGAGTAATGCCATTTATATGTAGATAATACCAACACAGGAACATGTTAATCATACATCAAAATGAAAGTGGTCCTCTGTGGATCACATCCTTACTTCTCCATATAGGTGAAGTCAAAGAGTAATGCTATTTTGTTTAGACAAGGTATAATACCAAACACAAGGAACATGTATCATAATCAAAATGAAGCTGGTCTCCTCTGTGGATCACATCACTTACTTCGTCAATAGGTGACGTCAAAGAGTAATGCTATTGTTGTTAGTAGGACAGGTATAATTACCACACACAGAACATGTATCATACATCAAAATGAAAGCTGGCTGTCCTCTGTGGATCACATCCTTCTTCTCCATATAGTGAGTCAAAGAGTAATGCTATTTGTTGTTTAGGACAGTATAATTACCAACACAGGAACTGTATCATACATCAAAATGAAAGCTGCGTTCCATCTGGAATCACATCCTTACCTTTCCATATAGCGTGAGTCAAAGAGTATATCTATTTGTGTAGACAGTATAATTCACCAGAACAAGAACATGTATCATTACATCAAAATGAATTAATTATAATTAGTTAATTTTCAAAATTAGGGCACGACTTCCAATTAAGGCACATATTCTCTCAAAATACATTAGATAGATAGAAATAGGAACGGAATAGATAGATTAATCGAGGTTGTTGTTTCCAGGCATCATCGCTAGCGTTTTTTTTTTAAAGGCAGGAGAACCGCGACCATATTCTTGTGGATATAGCCCTCCCTTTTTTGTGAAGTGATGAATAAAAACAAAAAAATGACAGTCAGACGTTCGATTTACTTGAATGGGTGTCGTACACACTATTCACGGGTGCGATCGCACTAGTGACCCGACACGGTTCTATTTGTCTGCTGTTTGTTTCGCCCGTGGACCGATTTGCCCCTCCCTTAGTTAACCCTGGTCTCACCTCTAAGCAACCATGTTTGATGCCAGTCTTGTGCGTATATAGAGGGGGGGAAATATAGTGGGGGCGAAAACGATATTCGAATCAGAAAGTCCTGCTGATGGGGGACCAAACAGACCGATTCACCAGTACTTCTCCAAAGCCAGACTTTCTTTTGGTCAAACATTCTTCGTCTTCGATCTAGCATTGAGAAAATCGTTGTCTGCTTCGAAAATCTTTAACAGTTAAAATGGCAATTTCTATTTAGTTTTGTTTTCTGTTGGACCTAAAATCCCATGTCTTTACGGTCGTTGCAAAGCCCGTTCGTCTTTCGTTTCGTCTTCCTCGTTCGTCGTCCGACGACTGTTCAGCTGCTGCTGACTGCCCAGTGCTCGACTCACTTGTTTATTTATGGACATATTACCAAACATCCGGGACATCATGGACTCGCGTCGATCCCAGTGCCAAATCGCAGTTTGTTTTTTTCATGTGGGAGGACGCGAGTTACGATTCCCGCAGGCAAGACAATGTCAGTTCTTCTTTTCCTTTCTCGTCTCTGTCACAATAATATTTAAAACAATTATGTATCTAAGAAAACAGCAAATACTGTTCCCTTCTATTGTAAATTCTAAATTTAAATCTAAATTTAAAGCTAGGGTAAAGCTTCGGTTTAGTTAGATCCACGTAAGGGAATCAATTTGGACAACTCTACATATGTAATAAGTTTGATTACCATACGAGAAATATGTTGTATACCCTTTTCTTACTTCTATTCTTTCTTCTGGCGCGTCTTTCTATTTACGTCTTCTTCTAAACATCTCTTCTAGCATGTGCTTCTCTTGGGAGACTTCGTCTTGCTGCGTCGCCGTCTCCGCACTTAACTTCATTTCTTCTCTCTATAATCAGTCTTAGTTACCAAGACTTCAAACCACAAACTGGTTATTTCTCCTAAGCTTTATTACTTATTATTTTACTTACTAAACATTTCATGTAACTAACATAGCGTGCGTATGCAGTTGAGTTCAGTTAGGCAGGACATGTCATTACCTGACGTCCAAACTTGAAAAATGAGACCCAACCAGGTCCCACGTGACTTCACGTATTTCGCGGACTTTCTGTAATTCTTGTCACTGGAAGTCCCGCCACTGATATGAAAAGGCCATCCCTTTAGAAAACAGGGGATTGACAATAATTCTTATGCTACCGCATAGATTATGTAAACAAAACAGCAAAAACTGATTCTTTCTTGTTGTAAAATTAAATTTAAAGAGTATTCAATTTTCCTTTTTTATTAGTTTCCAAGAGCTGTGAGCTTATTCTGCAACAACCTCGTATTAATACAGAGTGAAATTTATACTCCTGAGACAGTTATTGTTAAGTATCTGGCCGCATTCCTTGGCCAGTTTGTAAAGGTATAAAGTAAATAAATAAGTAAGTCCGAGTTGAAATCCTTGGTAAGGAATAAGTCCTTGATATAGATCCTTTGTAAGGAAAGTCCTGTATATATTATCCTTTTGTAAGTCAATATAGTCCTGTGATATAGATCTCCCTCTCTGGGGTGGGGAGGAGATTAAAAGAAACATGGGTCGACCATTGCTCAGGTTTAAGGACAAGTTGAAAAGTAACCTCTCAGCTGCAAAATATAGAATACGCTACTTTTGAGAGCACAGCACTCAATCGTAGAATGTGGAGGACTTTGTGTTACAATGGTATCAAGAATTTTGCAGCATCGGAGGTCACCAAGCTGCGTCAAGCTAGAGAAAGGACTAGAGTATTGGCTAGTGTCCCAGCAATACATTCAAATAATGCACACTCTTGTTCCATCTGTGGACTTCTTTGCAAGTCATTGGCAGGGCTGAAATGTCACTTGCGATTAACACACAAGGTTAGATGAAAGAGGTTGTCTGAACCTCATACGTCGAAATCGACGGGAGAGTCCATCATATATATAATATATATATATATATATATATATATATATATACGAGGGTGAGTAATGCCATTTTGTTTAGGACAGGTTATTATTAACGAATAAGAGCATGTATCCCTGTCACATAAAATTCTGTTGACTGTTCTTTGAGCCATTTCTTCACTACAGATTACTCACCAGATTTAGCGCTTTCAGAGTATCATTTCAAAGAGTTTGAGAGGCAAACATTACTCCAGTGACGAGGAAGTGAAATCTGTGTAGGAATGGCTCAAAGAACAGTCAACAGAATTTTATAAATTAGTTGTTCATTTAAGATGCGATTGTTACTATTGGTTTCAAAGCAGCATGTTAGCTACTTAGCGCACCTTAAGAAATGCAAGGACTCTTAATTAATTTATATATGTCTATACAAACATAATTCCAGTGACGATGAAGCTAAATCTGTAGTGAAGAAGTGGCTCAAAGAACAGTCAACAGAATTTTACGGGGTATGGATACAGGCTCTCATTCAAAGATTGAACATTGCTATTGAGAGAAACGGTGACTATGTGGGGAAGTAGGAATGTAATCCACAGAGGACCAGCTTCATTTTGATATATGATACATGTTCCTGTGTTGGTAATTATACCTGTCCTAAACAAAATGGCATTACTTTTTTATTCCCCTATATGGAGAAGTAGGGATGTGATTCACAGAGGAAAGTAGAAAATGTTAAGTCTGCGAAGTGGTCTATTGTCGGTATCAACCGAAGAGCGAGGAAGTCTACCCCCTTTCCGCCAGTGTTAGACAAGGATACTTTTGTCTGTTGGTGTGGAGAGCCACACTTACTGTCAGCACCCAGATGCTTGACCGCACAGATTAGATTACTGGAGTTGTGTTACTCATGCGCTGAGTTGCCGGAGACCGATATCGAACTCGAAACCTTGCTATTCCGAGATGAATGCTCTACCGACTAATTTAAATCGAAAGGCATGTCCACCTGTCAAGGGTTATTTTTATGCTTTGGGGTTAGGGAAGTGCATTCACTGTACGTTTATATTTACATTTTTGATTTTTTGATACTTGTGTTCCTTAATTGTACGACCGTTATCATCTTGCAACACCCTCTGGTTAAAAATGAGACCGTCCAAATCGTCCATGATAAAATCCAATCTATATATTAATACTTGTGTTCCTTAAAAGTACGACCGTTATCATCTTGCAACACCCTCTGGTTAAAAATGAGACTGACTAAATCGTCCTAGATGCAATGCAAAAATGTAAATCCTGATTATCTGGTGTTGCTTATCAGCTGAATTCTGATTTCTTGTGAGCGTCGTCACCTAAGCTAAATGATGGACTATTCCGTTTTTATTATAAAGAAAGAAATGGAAGAAAAAGGATATGCTACATATTCTCTGGTATAATTCCCTAAAAAAAGAGAGAATATCCTCCATTTTGACATTTTCAAATAGATCTTTTTATATTGTTTGCATTAAAATAACGGTTTCTGATGTGAGCAAGAAACCTGCATTCCATGAATAAGTGTTTAACTGTCAAATGTGTTTGACATGTTTCACATTGTGGTTGTTGTTCTTGTTTGAGTATATAGGAGTGCGTTCGTCTTGTATGACCAATGCGTAATCGGGACACAATGACTTGTTCCTTTCTAGACTTTCTTAAAGTTATTCTCCAGCCTCCGAAAGTGGGTTTGATTAGGAAGAGTTTATTGTGGATGTTGTTATTCCAGTGTTGTTGCCATTTTGTATGAAGGAATCTATTAATTTTAGGTTTCAAGTCAGTATATGGAATCTTGAACTTGCCAGGGATCAAATCTAGAGCCGATTTAGCTGTGGAAAAAAAAACCTTCTTAACTACGTATATATGCTTTCACTCATTCGCATTGCATTACAAAAAAAAATCAAAATTAAAATCCGTGATCAATTTCGACCAGATTAAATATAGAATATTTTGTATCTTTCTATTATGGTAAAAAAAAGTTATTATTTGAAATCAAGGCTTCTCAATTGTTAGTATCATCTGCGTTATTCGGACTATTATCCTCATCTTCATTGTTATTTGTACAACGTTTCGGCCGATATTCCCTCCGGCCTTCTTCAGGTATTAAACGTTGTACAGATAACAATGAAGATGAGGGGAATAGTCCGAATAACTCAGATAATACTAATCATCAAGCCTCATCTCAAACATTCAGAGAAATAGTGTAGATAACAATAAAGATGAGGACAATAGTCCGAATAACGCAGATAATACTAATCATCAAGCCTCATCTCAAACATTCAGAGAAATAGTGTAGATAACAATGAAGATTTGGGGAATAGTCCAAATAACGCAGATAATACTAATCATCAAGCCTCATCTCAAACATTCAGAGAAATAATGTAGATAACAATAAAGATGAGGACAATAGTCCGAATAACGCAGATAATACTAATCATCAAGCCTCATCTCAAACATTCAGAGAAATTCTCAATTGTTATTACGTAGATAAATACGTTTACAAATAACAATGAAGATGAGGACAATAGTCCGAATAGCGCAGATAATACTAACAATTGAGAAGCCTTGATTTCAAATAATAACTTTTTTTTACCAAAATAGAAAGATACAAAAATATTCTAGAGAGATTTCATATGGAAATCTGATCTCGCTAATAAGATAAAGTAGACCAGTTCACATACCCGGGTAGTAATATCTCATCTACAGAAAACGATGTCAATATACGCATACAATATTTCTGTCTCACATATCCATGCATGTTTTTTTGTTTTGTTTTTTTTTTTTTACTTCTCCATTAAACTTTACACCAAGAGTATCATCCCAGCTATGCCAATGAATTATTTTTTAAAAATGTCTGAGCCACGCGATCCTGATTATAAAAACTACTTTGAACTATGATTGGCTGTAGAATTAGCCAACCAGATGCACAGAGACGGAGGAGTGTGTTGGCATACTCTATTTAAAGCCATTTTTCTGTTGGCGTTGAACAAAACGGCAGCGAGTTAGAGTTCGATTAACTCTAACGGGGGGTCTGACTGGCGGAGGGGGGTATTATGTTGGAAGACCCGACCCCCTTATTGTAAATTTAAATTTAAATTTAAAGCTAGGGTAAAGCTTTCTGGTTTCATAGATCCCGAAGGGAATCATTTGGACAATATAATATGTAATAAGTTGATTACCATAAGAAAACAGCAAATACTGTTCTTTCGTGTTGTAAAATTAAAATTTTAAATATCAATTTTCCCTTTTTTATTCATGTTCCAGAGCTGAGAGCTTATTCTGCAAAACCTCGTATTAACTACAGAGTGAAATTTTTAACTCCTGAGCCTACGTCATCATCATGTCGCGCTGTCAGCGTGGATATCCATGACAATCTCTCTCCATCCATCCCTATCACTCATCATTCTCGGGAGGTCCTCTATGTAGCATTCTGTATCCGCACAGAGCTGATCAATGTACGTCTTTGCTGGTCGGCACACACTGGCGTGTCCATGTGCTGGCTTCCACGGGAGGACGTCGCTTATGAGTTCATCCTTGCTTCTCCAGCAGTGTCCCGCATGTCTTGTCCGTCTTACTCGGATGGTTTGGGTGATAAGTGGCAGGTGGCCGTACAGTTGCTTTCTCGTAGGGTACTGTTTCCACGTCTTGTTCAGGATCACCCGCAGGATTCTTGTGCAGCTCCCATCTAGTTTATTCTCTAGTCGCTTAGTTAGGGTCCAGGTGGTGCAGCCATACAGCAGCACTGATACGACAACGGCCTGGAACCTTTAAAACATGTTGATTAAAATAAGAAAACAAAACAACAGATATTGTTCTTTTTTGTTGTAAAATTATATTTTAAAGAGTATCAATTCTCCTTTTTTTTAAATTTATGTTCCAGAGCTGAGAGCTTATTCTGCAAACCTCGTATTAACTACAGAGAGAAATTATAACTCCTGAGCCTTATTCGGTAAGAACTATTGAAAATTGGGTTATCTGCCCTCACCCGGAAGTCCGGAGAATAGGCAGCAGAAACTGAACCCTGATTCAGCAGAACAGATACGACAGGCACTAGCAGAAGACCAGAGTCCGCACCCCTACGAGAAACACGTCAACTCCGACAAGCAGACATCACAGAACCACATCGACCTTACCGGACAACACCGAGACATTGCTGAGACAACAAGATAAGTGTCTTTGTACTTTTGCATTACTTATATATATCCCGCCTAGAGAAATTCTCTGGCAACCTCTTACAGACATTTACACAATTGTATACTCACACATTTTGATACCAAAACCAATAAATTGTTAACCCAATTATAAATGCTATAATTTGCCTTGTACCTTTCCTTCATAACAACAGTCTTAATAGTTTTACTTGTTGAGCTTTTATTTCTGTTAGAACTCGTATTAACTACAGGGTAGAATTTATAACTCCTGGGCCTAAGTATTTCGATGATATAACCTTTAAAAATTGTTGACAATAAGAAAACAAAACGGAAAATATTGTTCCTTCTTGTTATAAATTAAATTTTCAATAGTATCTGATGTAACGAATATGTAAATACCTTGGTACCCTCTCACTATAATCTGATTGGACAGTGTCATCTATAAATATTCGACACTATGGTGGTACAAGCGCCTAAGCCTACCAGTCTAGTGAGCTTCGGCCCTGGACAGGTTGTGTTTAATTAATAGCGTCGATCCCAGGCGCCCCCTTGAGGGGCAATACCAACGGGATCGACGCAATTTTTCTACTTACCACCCATGAGTCTCCGCTTGTGGGTGGTGCCCACATAAAACGGCCTTGTGCCATATCGTGTGAAAGTGGGACACATGTAAGTACCCCTAAGCCTACTAGTCTAAGCTTACTCACCTACCAGTCAGAATACCACCACAACTGCTCGGAAGACGTATGCTATTCGACACACCAGCTACTACTGCGATAATATACCAAATACCAACTTCATAATATATCCCTTCACCCGGATATATTGTTACATAATGATTAGATACCTAATGATTATGACAATAGTGTAGAAATCATATTAGTGCAGCTGATGGCCTTGAGGGTGAGTGACGGCGCTTGACCTCGATCTCACCTTGCGTTCTGGGATAAACCGTGAGAAACGGAACCCCGATAGAAGCCCCTTCCGGTTTAAGGGGTAAGCAACTCAGTTAGTTAGAGTTAGAAGTTAGAAGCGAAGCTATCAAGATGTGAGTCTCACTGCGCAGTTGTCTGGTCTGGGGGTCTACGAATAAATAACATAATCGTAAATCGAAGTCTTGTGTTAATTACTAAAAGATAACAATGACACAAGGCTTCTGATAAGGAATGATCCCCAACAGAAACCAGACCCGAAGTCCCCAAGAAAGTCCAGACGCTAGACCAGACCAAGATAGATGATAGAAGAACCAAGCCGGCCAGAAGAATAGACGACCAGAGTAAGACGTAAGAGAGGTATATAACATATAGATATTTAGTGCCGGTAAAGAAAGGGTATACAACAATATCAGTATCTATATTTCTTTTTTAAAATGTATATTCCAAACGAAGAAAACATTCTGCCAGATCCCATATTAACTTCAAGGTGAGGCACATATATTTTTGAATATGTTTTGCATTTGCTAAAAGTGTATTATATGAACATAACCTTTGCTGCTTCGAAGAACGCATTTACATATTTTCATTGTTGACGAATAAATGTATTTTGTAATGTAATCACTGCTACTAAATTCAACAAATGTGTCTATTTTTCTTATTTTCGCCAGAAGTGTACGAACGCCTGTATTTTATTATGTAAATGGACACTAACATACGCTTTATAAATGATATAACAACGAAGTCTCGAGAATACAATCCTTTTTACAAGATCTCAGGTTTATTTGTCCATTATGCTCTGCCTATAATGTACATGAATGCATATAAATTCTTTTTTTAATATTACAAATGGGTGGATGGTTACCGTCGAGAAAATGGAGCCGGTGAGACGAGTTCAAATCTTGGACGATGTTGTTTGCATTTCATATAGCACTAATAACTAGTGAAAGTTATGAATCCAACTATCCTCCCTTTAGCTATGGGAGCGAGACGAGTTCAAATCTTGGACGATGTTTTTGCATTTCATATAGCACTAATAACCTAGTGAAAGTTATGAATCCAACTATCCTCCCTTTAGCTATGGGAGCGAGACGAGTTCAAACCTTGGACGATGTTTTTTGCATTTCACATAGCGCTAATAACCTTGGGAAAGGAATGGATCCAACTATCCTCCCTTTAGCTATGGGTAATTAGTATGACATACTGGTCTCTTTAACCGTTATAAGGCAACCAGTTTAGGAGAAGGAAAACTCTGAAATCAAACCTGAATGCATATTAATTCTTTTTTAATATTACAGAAGGGCTGATGGTTATTGGTCGATGAAAATGGAGTCGGTGTGACGAGTTGAAATCCTGGCAAATGATTTTCATATTTTGTTTCGGACTAATGCCCTTGGGAAAGGCCTGGATCCCCCCCACACACACTCACATAATATATATATATATATATATATAATATATATATTATATATATATTCAGTCACTGCACATAGAAATGTGTATTCATATATATATATAATATATATATATATTTTTATAAGAGAACCGAAAATATATTACTATACAAACAATATTTAATATGTTTTATTTTAAAAATTAAAAAATTTTTTACATTAACTGCATGCAAATGGTATTTATATATACAACAAAATAGAGGTTTAAAGTATGAAAATTGCCTTAAAAAATTGATTTTAATAAATAATATGCTTAGTTATGATTTCTATCATCTCCAAAGTTGGTTCAAAATTTTTATCTACATTCTTATTCAGTTCATTAGCTTTTCTAATTTAATATCATATTTTATTATAAAATTTTTACTAAATACTTTGGTATAATATATATATATATATATATATATATATATATTTATGGGTACTACTATGTTAACATAGCGTAAGTAGTTAATCCAATAGGGCTCAAATATATTGTGAATATATTAATAGTTGTAAAAGAAGTTGTTTCCCGACCGCGGTTTCGGTGTTATTCCAACACCTTCATCAGGGGGATTCTGGTGATGATGAAGGTGTTGGAATAACACCGAAACCGCGGTCGGGAAACAACTTCTTTTACAACTATATATATATTATAATATATTATATATATATATATATATATAATGGTAAGCTGTAATAAAACTACTCGAGTTTAACCATAAGGATCTTCAGGGTTAAATCCACTGGATTAATCAATTTTTTTTTGAACACTTCGTTTTTCAAATTTTTATATATATATATATATATATATATATATATATATATATATTGTAATACAGGTACAAGTGATAAACTACTCGAGTTTCACCATAAGGATCTTCAGGGTTTAATCCACTGGATTAATCAAGATATTGATTAATAGCAGTCGATTGCATGTGTGTATTTTTAACTAACGATTGTGACAATTTTCACCAGTAAGTCAACTTTTCCACAAATACCACGTTTCTGGACTTTGAAATACATATTAAGGGTAACATTTGGTTATATCTATATAAGTTTCTTTTTTAAAAAACACGTATTGAATATATATATTTACCAACTCCTCCGCAAGAGCAGGATGTGACACAAGGTCAATTTCTTAAGCGGAGTTTAGCAGGTTTGAATTCAGAGTTTTCCTTCTATAGACTGGTTACCTAGCCATGGTTAAAGAGCCCAATCTGCCCTGCAATTTGTCCATAGCTGGAGGGAGAATTGGATTCATACCTTTCCCAAGGGTATTAGTGCCATGTGAAATGCAAACGTTTCGTCCAGGAATTGAACTCGGGTCGACGAGTCCATTTCCTACGACTCTAACCATTAGACCACGTATTGAATATAATTAATAATGTTATATACCTTCGAAGGGAAAATTCTTCCAAGCCGTAGTTTTATCAGTGCTACTGTATGGCTGCACTATCTGGACTCTAGCGAAGCGTCTGGAGAATAACCTAGATGTGTCTTGCACGAGAATTCTGCGTGCAATGTTAAACAAGACGTGGAAACAACACCCCAAGAGAAAACAGCTGTATGGCCACCTGCCCCATATCACACAAACATCCGTGTGAGGCGAACAAGATACGCGCTTGGAAAAACAAAGAAGAACTCATAAGTGACGTTCTTCTGTGGAAGCCATCACATGGGCACGCTAGAGTAGGTCGCCAAGCAAAGACGTACATAGATAAATTCTGTGCGGATACTGGAGGATGCGCAGAGGACATCTCAGGGGAAATGAATGATAGGGAAGGATGGCGAGAGACAGTCATGGATATCCGTGCTGCCAGCACGATTGGATGATGATGATGATGATGATGATATACCCACTTCTGGGCATATAAATGAGAGACAGAAAGACAGACAGAAAGACACAGAGACAGAGAGAGACAGAGAGTGACAGAGAGAGAGGGGGAGAAGAGAGAGAGAGAGAGAAAGAGAGATGTGACACAAGGTCAATTTATTAAGCGGGTTTAATAGTTTTGAATTCAGAGTTTTCCTTCTCCTAGACAGGTTGCCTAACCAAGGCTGAAGAGCCCATTCTGTCCTACTACTTACCCATAGCTAGAGGGAGAATAGATTCATGCCTTTCCCAACGGTATTAGCGCTATGTGAAATGTAGATAGATAAGTCCAGGATTTGAACTCGGGGCGACGAGACCATTTCCCATAACTTTAACCATTACACCACGCTCTTCCTACATAAATATATACATATATGTGTGAGTGTGTATGGTTATGTATGTGTGTGTGTGTGTGTGTGTGCGTGTGTGTGTGTATGTGAAGGCATGTGATGTAATCGTTATTGTCCCTCCCCCACCCATTTACCTTTTCACCATGAAAACAGAATGTATAAGCACTTAAATCAATAAATTCCGAGGAAGCCTCAACCAAACCGAGGCGAAATATCAATTGAATATAGTCGTTTGTGCTGTTATACCACATTTTCCTCTATTCTCAAGCACATTTATTCAATCCTTCACTCCTCATATCGTTAAAAATATGTGTAATTGAACAATAGTTAAAAATATACATATATACTATATTAATAATTTGAAGGCAATTACAATGCGTATGAAAAATAAAAACAAAAAGATGTTATTTATTTATTTAGACAAAAATAAAATATTTTTGTTTTTATTTTTCATACGCATTGTAATTGCCTTCAAATCATTAATATATCATAACATACTTAACAATGCTTCAAGCAAATTACCAATTACTTTTATACATATATACATTTATTTTCTACCAAACAATCGCTACGAATCCAAAACTTTAAATGACCCACCGAGGTTGATATGCCGTAAAACAAAACAAAACAGACTTCGCACAAACAGGAAGTGGGACAAGGTCATTTTTTTATAGCATAGATTAAAATGTTTAAATACATTGATGGAGCTACCATTACCACTTGCCTAAGTTCTTTTGCACCACACAGGGAAGAGTCTAAAATATGCGACGTATTACAGCCGTGTCCTGTATTTATACGTATACTAATCTGTTTCGGAAAATCAAGGTTCTGGGTTCGATACCGACCCTTACCAACTCAGTGCATGAGTAATACACCTTCCCTCCAGTAAAGTGAGAAGTTAAAGATGTCACGCTTCAACTCAGAATTAAAACAATCTCCCTGGTCTAGCGCTAGTGACAAGGGAATAGACTCAAGTTGATACCGACAAGAGGCCACTCCGCCTACTTTGTGTTTACACACACAAACACACACACACACACAAACACACACACACACACCAACATATATATATATATATATATATATATATGAAGTTAAGTAAACAATGTGTTTATTTTATATGGCTTTAAGCCGACAATTTTTGGAGGATATGTGCTTAATTGAAGTCATACTAATTTTTGAAAATTAATAGTTAATAATTAATGAATTTAGGCGGGCATATATGTTCAAATGTAAGGCTAAACGAATCGAGAAAATGTCAATCTCTGAATAGGTCGAAATGTACATTCAGGGATTGATATTTTCCCGATTCGTTTAGCCTTACATTTGAACATATACGCCCGCCTAAATTCATTAATTATTAACTAATTAATTTTCAAAATTAGGTATGACTTCAATTAAGCACATATCCTACAAAAAATATATATGTATATAAAGTTAAACCTGATGAGTCAGATACGAAGATACCTACGAACAGTTTTGTTTAGTAGCTCATCAGAGCAAGAATAGGATTCTAGCGTCAGATACTTGCCCTGATGGGGGGGGGGTAAGAAGAAATCTGGAGACATGAAGAGACTTGCTGTCACATGTTCTTCAGTGACCCAATAGCATAGGCAGGTGTAGAACATTTTAGTGGTGAAGTTGATAATGATGATGATGATGGTAAAAGAATAAAAAATAAAATAAAAGTAATCAAATTTAATTCAGATTCGTGAATTTCAAAAACCGTTTCAACAGCAAAAGCCTGATGTGCACCAGTCCAACCCGTCATTGTAACAGATTGTAACTATCAAAAGAACTTAAAGAACTTAGCCTGATGGAGCTATCATTGCCAGTTGCTTGCACCACACCTGTGCAGTTTAAAATGTTGAAGTATTTCTGTTGCACCCTGTATTATGATGAGCTACCATTACAACTTACCTAAGTTCTCTTGCACCACACAGGTATTATGATGGAGCTACCATTACCACTTGCCTAAGTTCTCTTGCACCACACAGGTGAGATTTTAAAATGTGGGAGGTATTTTTTGCTGCACACTGTTTTAAATGTTTCTGTAGAATGAACTTCTTTGGTCTTTCCTTTTGTTTATTCAGTGTTAGTGTATCAAAAAATGTTTAAATACATTAGCTAGATGGAGCTACCATTACCACTTGCCTAAGTTCTCTTGCACCACACCGGTGAGATTTTAAAATGTGGGAGGTATTTTTGTCGCACCCTGTCCACGGACGAGTTACGGACAAGAAACCTTCATAATTCTGATAACCTAATTTTACAGGTTGCCTTTGAAGTCTCCTTAATTACAATCATTACCTGAGTTATTAGTGTGGCTATTAATAGTCAGAGAAGCAAAACCTTAGTACTTCAAATTGTTGAAACGCGCCCTTGTTATGAAAAAAAAAACACAACAAGAAAACAGCGGCAAAGTGTTTGCTAGGAATTTATCAAAACAATTCAGGCTCTACTGATGGCTGGTAGGTCAGCTAGTTTGATTTTACGACATGTCAACCCTTGTTGGGTTATTTTATGCCGAAGACATTTTGTTTTATTCATTCTTCTTGGACATTAAATTGTTCGATTTTACGGCAGGTCAACCCTTGTTGGGTTATTTTACGCCGAAGACATTTTGTTTTATTCATTCTTGTTGGGTATTCAATTTTTTTGTTGGCTGATCGGATTTTATGGCGTGTCAACCCTTGTTGGGTTATTTTACGCCAAAGACATTTTGTTTTATTCATTCTTGTTGGGCGTTAAATTGTTCGATTTTACGGCATGTCAACCCTAGTTGGGTCATTTTACGCCGAAGACATTATTTTTATTCATTCTTGTTGGGTATTCAATTTTTGTTGGCTGATCGGATTTTAGGGCGTGTCAACCCTTGTTGGGTTATTTTATGCCAAAGACGTTTTGTTTTATTCATTCTTGTTGGGCATTAAATTATTTGATTTTATGGCATGTCGACCCTTGTTGGGTTATTTTATGCCGAAGACGTTTTGTTTTATTCATTCTTGTTGGGCATTAAATTGTTTGATTTTACGGCATGTCAACCCTTGTTGGATTATTTTATGCCGAAGACATTTTATTTCTCTGAATGTTTGAGATGAGACTTGAAGATTAGTATTATCTGCGTTATTCGGACTATTGTCCCCATCTTCACTGTTAACGTTGTACAAATAACAGTGAATATGGGGACAATAGTCCGAATAACGAAGACATTTTGTTTTATTCATTCTTGTTGGACATTAAATTGTTTGATTTTATGGCATGTCAACCCTTGTTGGGTCATTTTGTGCCGAAGACATTTTGTTTTATTCATTCTTGTTGGGCATTGAATTGTTTGATTTTACGGCATGTCAACCCTTGTTGGGTCATTTTATGCCGAAGACATTATTTTTATTCATTCTTCTTGAACATTAAATTGTTTGATTTTACGGCATGTCAACCCTTGTTGGGTTATTTTACGCCGAAGACATTTTGTTTTATTCATTCTTGTTGGGCATTAAATTGTTTGATTTTACGGCATGTCAACCCTTGTTGGGTCATTTTATGCCAAAGACGTTTTGTTTTATTCATTCTTGTTAGGCATTAAATTATTTGATTTTATGGCATGTCAACCCTTGTTGGATTATTTTATGCCGAAGACGTTTTGTTTTATTCATTCTTGTTGGGCATTAAATTGTTTGATTTTACGGCATGTCAACCCTTGTTGGATTATTTCATGCCGAAGACATTTTATTTCTCTGAATGTTTGAGATGAGACTTGAAGATTAGTATTATCTGCGTTATTCGGACTATTGTCCCCATCTTCACTGTTAACGTTGTACAAATAACAGTGAAGATGGGGACAATAGTCCGAATAACGAAGACATTTTGTTTTATTCATTCTTGTTGGCCATTAAATTGTTTGATTTTATGGCATGTCAACCCTTGTTGGGTCATTTTGTGCCGAAGACATTTTGTTTTATTCATTCTTGTTGGACATTAAATTGTTTGATTTTACGGCATGTCAACCCTTGTTGGGTCATTTTGTGCCGAAGACATTTTGTTTTATTCATTCTTGTTGGGCATTGAATTGTTTGATTTTACGAAAGTTTTGAAATAAATCAATTCTT